>VDFB02037760.1:0-20569 GCA_007258455.2 Sequoia sempervirens | reverse complement strand
TGCAAAGAAGTGTGCATACCACAATCATTTACCACCACTTAAAATGCGTCATTCTTTCCCTTGAGCTTTTGGCAAGCCCGTGACGAAGTCCATGGACAAACAATCCCACTTCCTCTCTGGAATAGGAAGCGGCTGTAGTAAACCTGCAGGGTATGTGTGCTCTTGCTTGTTCTACTGACAAACAAGACATTCCCTGACATACTGGAGAACATAAGACTTGAGACCCTTCCAAGAGAATCTCTCCTGTACCTGCCTATAGGTCTTAAAGTAACCGGGATGTCCTGCCATGGGTGAATCATGGAATGACCTCAATACTCTGTCCCTCATCGCAGAACCTGGGACCAATAAAATCCTCCCTTTGTAGATGATAAGGTCATCTACAAGTGAATACCTGTCATCCAGTACTGATCCATCTACTATGCTAGAGGCCCATGGATCCTTAGCATACTCTGCTACTATCAGATGTCTCCAGTCCTCTGAAACCAGTGTAATAGAGCTCAAGTGAGGACGGCGAGATAAAGCATCAGCAACCACATTCTGAGTTCCCTTGACATAGGAGATGTCAAAATCGTAGGACTGAAGCTTGCTGACCCATTTTTGTTGCCTCTCATTAAGATCTCGCTGCCCAAGAAAATGCTTCAGACTATTATGATCGGTTTTCACAGTGAATTTACTACCAATCAAATACTGCCTGAATTTGGCCATGGCATGCATGATGGCCAACATTTCCTTATCATATATACTGAAGCTCCGTTCAGGACCTCTTAGCTTCCTGCTCTCGAAAGCTATCGGGTGTCGATCCTGCATGATAACTGCACCAATACCCTCACCACTGGCATCGCAATGTAACTCAAAGGGTTTAGTGAAGTCCAGTAGAGCCAAAACTGGACACGTAGTCATGAGAAGTTTGAACTTCTCAAAGCACGCTTGTGCTAGTGGTGTCCATACAAAAGCACCCTTCTTAGTCAAATCAGTTAGTGGCGCAGCATGCTGCGAGAACCCACTAACAAACCGACGATAGAAGGCACACAATCCTACAAATCCCCTAAGCTGTGTCAATGTCTCAGGTGTAGGCCAATCGATGATGGCTCGAACTTTCTCTGGATCCATGCTGACTCCTGCATCGCTGATGATGTGTCCCAGATATAAAAGCTCTGCCATGCCTAAAGCACACGTGGACTCCTTGGCGTACAAGGATTCCCTGTCAAGTATACTTAGTACCTCATCCAAGTGAACCATGTGTTCCTCCCATGATTTGCTATAAACCAGGATGTCATCGAAGAACACCAATACAAACTTCCTCAAGTGAGGATGGAAAACCCTGTTCATTGTAGACTAAAACGTGGCTGGAGCATTGGTTAAACCGAACGGCATAACCAAGAAATCATAGTGTCCACAGTGACATCTGAACGCAGTTTTCTCTATGTCCTCTCGGACTCTGATTTGATGATACCCTGTCCTCAAATCAATCTTTGAGAAGTAGCAAGCTCCATGAAGCTCGTCTATCAACTCATCTATCCGTGGAATAAGATACCTGTTTTTTATTGTCTTCCTATTGAGCATTCTGTAATCAATACACA
Source organism: Sequoia sempervirens (assembly GCA_007258455.2). Lineage (NCBI taxonomy): Eukaryota > Viridiplantae > Streptophyta > Pinopsida > Cupressales > Cupressaceae > Sequoia > Sequoia sempervirens. Next base: position 18,989 of record VDFB02037760.1, on the reverse strand, counting down.
TTCTGAGTGTACCATCCTTTTTCTTCACCAAAACAACTGATGAAGCAAAGGGTGACTTACTCGGCCTAATGTGCCCCATAGCTAAAAGCTCCTTAATAGTTTTCTCAATCTCGTCTTTCAAACGCTTGGGGTGCCGGTAAGGAGTAATCATGATCGGTTTCGTGCCCTCATCCAGCTCTATAATATGCTCAATACCTCTATCAGGAGGTCTGCCTGGTGGAATTGCACTGAAAACCTTCGCATGTTTGATTCGAAGTTCCTGCACATCTGGATGGTAAGAAGAAGCTTGCTGCTCCAACTGTGAAGGCATTAGCTTTCACTCAGCAGCCCACTCTACCATATCGTGGCGAATCAAACGCTCCATTCTCCGGAGTGAAATTTCTCTAAGGTTGCTGTCCTTGATGGCTTTTAGAATATGATTAGTGCCATCTATGCTGAATTTCATCTCCATGTCACGCAAATTAAGCGTGAACTCTCCTATTGCATGAAGCCACTTCATGCCAAGAACTATATCCGTTCCTCCCATGTTTACAACATAAAAATCTGCCTTAAACTCAAAATTGTTAAGTTTCAAAGGCAAGTCAGTTATCATCCTCTCACAGTTGAGAGTGTATCCATCTGCAACCTTCACACGTATGCCTTCAAACTGCTGAGTTTGAATTCCCCGTTTCTCCACTAACCGTGAATCGATGAAGTTGTGGGTTGCACCTGTATCTAGAAGGGATATGACCCTTTGACCAGCTAAGATCCCACAGAGTCTGAAAGATCCCTCTCTCTGCATGCTGGACATATGAGCCTCCTTTAATTCTGTTTCTACTACAATTTCTGCCTCATTTTCTGACTCTTCTCCATCTGTATCATAGATTGGAGCTTGCTGATCAGAAAAATCAGTCAACGCTTCTCCCTCATAAAACCACTCCATGTGCCTGTTTTGCCCTTAAGGTTTGAGGGGGCAGTCATGATTAAAGTCATACGGACCCTTGCAGTAAAAACAAAGTTTCCTTCTTCGTAAATCGTTCATTGTTTCTCGATCTAAAGGGGCTGCAAATTTCTTTTTTGGATCTGCATTATCAGCCTTCTTCGGATCTGATTTGTTCTCTGTGTAGGAGGTAGTTGGTTTCGAGCTAAATGGCTTACGAGGTGTAGTTAGCTCCATGCTGCGAGCTTTCCTCATGGCCTCCTGTAAAGTAGGTGGATCAAATGCTTTTATCCAACCTTTTATGGGCTTGAAAAGACCCTCAATGAACAATATGATCAACCTTCTCTCCGAGATTCCTGTCACCATTACGGATAGTCTTTGGAACTCTCCAATGTACGATTCCAAGCTACCCAACTGTTTCAGTTGTGCCAGATCTCTGAAGAATAGTTCTGGATCACGTCTATCAAATCTCTCTACCAGTCTATCAGTAAACTCCTGGTACAAGGTAATCCTGTCATGGTGAAGAGTAGCCATGCCATGAATCCACCAGTCATGAGCCACGCCATCAAGGTGAAGTGCTGCAAATCGAATGGCATCCTCCTCAGGCATGGGACATAATGTCAAGAATGTGTCAAGCTTACTGACCCAGGCACGTGTTGTAACTCTACCACTGCCATCAAAGTTCGCCAAAGTGAGCTTATTGGTAGCCTGTCTAAGATCATTCTGCTTGTGTCTAGGCCTCCTGTCATTCCTGCTTCTGGTGTGTTCTCTCTTCTGGCTCATGAATCTATCGAAGTTAAGGTGCTCCTTAACTCTCGGTGGCAATGCATCCCATTCATCATGCATAACCATGATGTTATCTGCAAAATTTATCTCACCACCCTGTTCAACTTCATCCTCTTCCTCAGCGTCATTTCTGGTAAAAGTAGGACATGTAGCCCTCTCAAAGGTGCGTGTTGGAGCTATGACTCTTTGAGGCTCTCTGTGAATACTGCCTTCATGATCTCGATCCAGATTTTGAGCTCTATTCATTGTCATATTTTGGACATTTGTGCTGAGTTGTTGGAGAATAGTTGCCACCTGTTCTTGGCCTACAACCATGCCTCTGAGCACATCTCTAGCTTCTCTATCCTCGTCATCAAGATGATTCCTGCGAGATCCTTCAACATCCCTGTCAGCCATGTTATCAAAGCCTAATTCCTCTTCCTGTTCGTCAAACGGAAATGCTGAAAAAGGTTCAAAAGTGCTTCTCTGCAAACCTGAACCCCTGCGTGAGTAATACCTTTCAAACCTATTCTGATGAGGCCGTATATAGACTGCTAACCCTGCAGGCTAGCAGGATCAGAGCTCTGATACCACTGTGATGAGCCCTGCTGGCTTCCAACTCAAACCCCAATATTTCTTAAGTCTTTTAGTGTTATTTAGTTTTTTAGAGAAAGTTTGATAGATAGAAGAGAAGGGGCGCACAGCATAAATGCATATAAAACGTAAATATGAGTTATTTCAGGCGAATTGACAATACAGAAGATGATAAATATGCTCAACAATGGATTTAGAACTCATAAACATACCCGGAAGTGTCCAGATTATTTATTTAAGAAAGTAGTCCAGTTTGCCAGCCAAGATGGTGAAAAATTGACCAAATCTGGTGTAGAAAGCTACAAAATGCAAAATCCAGCCTGAAAACGGTGGCAGATAAAGAGTACAAGCCAAACGCCTAAAATGATGAAGAGAAACCCTCAGAAAAGAAGGCGTTTCTCCAAGAAATGCCCAAACGCCCTTGCACAAGAGCCACGCACTTCACTGCAAACAACCTGAATTCTCACTTAGAAGGTACGGCCAAGAAGTATGATGTCTGCCAGATGAAATGAAGGCGCTATCTCCCAAAACCCTCTGAAAATGATAAAGAAATCCAATAGGAAACACAGCTCAAGCCCAGTAGAACCTCTGTATGAAGCTCTCACAAACTACACAAATTCAGCTGATCTCTCACAGCCTCAAAAGTGCTCAACACTGAAGAGTTATCGTTCTTCAATGGAAAAATTGTTCAAACCCTAATCACAGGAGAATGCACAGGAAGAATAACCAAGGCAAAGTCGAAATATCAAAAGGTGAGTTTCTCATTGCCCAGGATTGCTTTATACCTAAATGGCACGCATTTCAAGAAAATACACCCTTTTGCAATCATTTAAATCTTTTAATATTTAATTAAGTCTTTTTCAATAGTCAAGACTTAATACTTGAGCACACTTTTAATATTTTAAGTCATTAAAATATTAAATCACCTTTTAGAATATTTTAAGTGATATAAAAATGTATTAAAGTCGATGTGACTTTAATAAAAGGCATTAAGTTAAATAATTAACTCAATCACTTAAAAATTTATAACTCGCTCAAAACTCAGAATATTCCCTGCGGTCAGCCGGTCAGATCAAAATGCCAACGTCATTGTGATCCAATCAATCGCTCAAACAAGAACGATCAAACTTCCGTAGTACCACCTAATTCTCTAACCAATCCAAATGAATATCTTACAAGGGTCCAATAAAAGGGCAATAATAATCAAGCTCCTCGAACCGCTCTTAGAGAGGACATCACAATCGCCTTGTTACAAGAATTTCTTCTACATTCAAATCTATCATCGAGATTCTCATGTCGTTTATGTTCTTCCATTAGAGATAGCCTTCTTCTTGAAGACGGCCAAAGAGACAAAGTTGAAGAGTGCACAAGAACACGCCATCGAGTTGGAAGATAATATGATCACTTCCGGCTTGATGAAAGCAAATTTCATCAAATCTCCAGTTCAGCAACCATACCAGCCAAAGAGAGATAATCTTCAGCCACGGTTGTCAACATCTCCACCAAGATCAATGATTGAGGCTGCACACAGTGCAGTATTTTGTCCTTTTCATGACAATGATGCACATTCCGGATCCACATGTCCAGAGAACCTGAGAATGATCCAAATCATGGGATACACTGAAGCTGCTCCCAGTTCTAGTTTTGTACCAACACCAAGTTCAAATGTTGTCTCACCACAGATGGACAACTTCAATGGCGACTCCGCAGCGGGATATTTTGATGAAGAACCCGTAAATCAAGAAGAAGAAGAATACCGTCAGTACACTCCTCCTGTGTTTACATGTGCTCAACACTTCAAAGCACAAAAAGAAGAAGAAGAAAGGCGGAAATCAAACAAAGAGGGTGAAGAAGTGCCTTTCACTTCAAAACCCAAACCTTCACATGTGATTACTATGCCAGTTGCTCAAGAGACGTCTTCAACAAATTTTGACATTGTAGCTTCCATGATGAAGACCAAGGTACAAATCTCCCAACTGGAATATCTTAAAAATCATCCTGAAGAAGTAGATCAGATTCTTAAGGTCGTAAAGGAGCAAGCTATGCTCAAGTCATCTGTTCCAGCAAAAGCAAAGTCTGAAGCGGGTCCTGGTAATTGTGTAACTCTATCAGAAATAAAAGTTGAAGACCAGAACATTGTTTGTTTTGAAAAGAGACCGACAGAGAATACAAAGTCATGGACAATACAGTTTGATGGAGATTGTTCAACAAAATTTTTAGAAATAGGGGAATTGATCATCTCCCCTAAAGGACAGTTGAACCCAGTTGCAAATTGCCTGCAATTGGAATTCAGTGAAACTGAAAAAGAGGTGCTTTTGCAAGGCCTCAAAGATTTTGAAGACATGGGAATCAAACTCCTATGTGTTAAAGGTGATGTAGAGCTGATCGATGATCCGATCAAAGGATATTATCAGATCAGAAAAGATCACCTATGGCATTACAGAAATCGATTTGGGAACTCGATTGACTGGTTTGAAGAATTCAACATCCCAAGGATGGACGACAACTGAACTAATACCTTCGGGGTATTAAATTTCCCATTTGCATCATATTCTGACTGTTGTCAGAGTACCTTTGCATGGATATATGAATACCTGAGAATCTTCATTCCAGAAGGATTGCCTCCTGCAATTCCCATCAGAAGAGAAGTCAAGCCTTTCAGGCAGAAACGACATCGGTGGGAGGCTCTTCCCGCTACCATGCAGCGGACAATATCTTAAGCACTTCAACCCTCCGGGGGAGGAGTAATATTGTAAATATTTGTTAAGTACTTTTTATGCTTTATTCGTTATGTCGTATTGTGTTTCCCCATTCTGTGATGTTTTGTCGTGTTTTAGGTGATTTTTAGGTTAGGTTTTTAGGAAACTCCAATATTTTTAGGTGATTAGGGAAAAAGTCCTGACTCCAATGCCCAATTATAAGTCACTGGTCTACGTAACACTGAGATTCTTAGGTTCTCCTATGTCGTAGGTATCCGACATGGTCACCGACGGAGTTTACCGTTGTACCCAAACCAAATTTTTGCTTCATCAAGGCATTTTACAAAATAGTCCAAACCTGCTAAAATGATGTAAAATACGCTTTTAAGGTCATCAAGCATGGAGTTTTGTTGATGTTTTGTCACCAAAGACAGCTTCATTGATTAGAACCGAATCGACTCGTAACAAGGCATTTCATCTGCGAGAGTGTTTCACAACGCATATTATTATACTTTTAAATGTCATTTCAGTAATAAAATAATTATTTCAATGTCAATTCAAGAAGATTTCTGTGAGAAAGCAAGAAAGCCGCACCCAGAAGCTCCAGGCTTCTTTTGAAGGCCTAAATTTTGTAGTAAATGCTCAAGCATACAGTCAATCTCTTCAGAATTAGTCTGCTTATCCGATGAGCTATCCTACGAGGTTTTCCAAGCCCCGTAACTCCGGCAATTGGCAACAGAAGTTGAAGATTCCAAAGTTCCAGATTGCAGAAGCTTGTCCTTTTCCAGCTTTTAGCGCGCCTGTAGCTTGAGGGCGCCCTTCTTAAAGGGGTGTTGGATCTTGGTATTTCTGGTGGATGATGCAGTCAATCTCTTCGTGACTAGTCTGCTTATCCAACGAGCTATCAAACGCAGTCATCCGAGTCCCAGAGCTCTGGTAGTCGATGTCTGAAGATGAGCTTATAATAGAGTTTTCACATCCTTGAGTTTCTTCCTTGCATTTCCAGTGCAACTGTAGCTCAGGGGCGCTTTTCAAAATGACCCTTCAAATGGCAAAATTTGCAGATGATGTCTTCCTGACATCACTGCTACTCTAGTCCAGTTTCGCAACGCACCAAGTTGCCTGTTAATCCGACATTCTGAAAGATCGTGGCAGAGATTATACCAGGCACGTAAATAAGTGGGCGGACTGGCATAAAATTTTCATTGTATTTCTATAGGCCAGGGGCGCCTAGCCTTTAGGCCTGTCAGATGAGGTTATTGACATTCAAAGTCTACATGAGACTTGTGCACAATTACTCCAACTATCCAACGAGCCTAGCTGTCAGCCTTTGGGATTTGGCAAACGCTCGTACGTGCGAGGTCTTTGTAAAATGCTGAAAAGTGAAGACATCCGGAAAATGGCCAAGTATGGAGCATATATTTTAAATAAAAAACGCACTTGTATTTTTGAGGTCTTAGAAGCAGTTTTCTCGCTTCATCATCTCCAGAGATATCTCTTCTCAATGCTCCTAGCTATGCAGAGAGACAGTCGGCGCATGAATCGGGGCATTCCAGCTCTCGGTATCCGAGGACAAAGTAGGGTACTTGGATGAAAGTTCAACTTTGGTCAAAATGGTGTCAGTGCACCTATAGCTTAGGGGCGCTTTTACTTTTCAGGCCCTTAATGCACTTTTTAGATGCCTTGCGTATATTCGTTGGATGCGGAATACTTCTAGTCATGCAGTGTGCGTGATTGCCTATCAGCTGGGTTCACCGTTCGCCGTCAGCAGCTATTTGAAGTGTCAGATGGCAGTTTAGGAAAATGGTTAAGTCTGGCACCTGTAAATGAATTTAATCAAGGGCGCCTAATTTTTTTGAGGTGCTAAATGATGGATTTTGCAGTAATGACTTCCAGCAGACGTTTCTTCCTTGCTCTGCAGGCTTCGCGATGAATTTACCAGTTCAGTCTCAGCATCATCTGATCACCCGGGAATCAGTGTCGAAGATGGCCAGTTGTAACTTTGTAGTCAGCTTCAAAGTAGGAAGTTAATAAAAAGTGCAATATCTTGAGCAAATGGACACCTATGAGGCCAAGTAATGACTTTTTGAAATCAGTGAGGTTTGCCAGTGAATCCTAAAGCTTCATTCGGTTTGTCAACTGAAGTTAAATAATATTTAATATTTATTCTTGCATTTTTAGCATAAAATGGCGATTTTCTAAAAGTTGGCGCCCTTTTCGTGCTGAGATTTCAAGTTGCATGATAAATATTATTTTATTATTATTTATTTCGGGACTTCGAGATAGTGTCAGTGTAACTAGAGGGGGTCCAATCAGAAGCCTTCTATTTTGGTTAAGGTTTTAAATCTTGCAGTAAACAAGATGGTGCGAATTTGCCTTATTTAAACATGGCGCCATCATTATTCATTCTCACAACTTCAAGGAAATTCGTAGTTTCTCAAGACAAAGGCGAATTTTCAGAGCAAAGCGCGGCCTTCATCAAGAGTCAAGAGCCGACAGACAAACACTTTCTTTTATAGGTTAAAGTCCACATTCATCAAAGAAATTTGAAGAACACATGCACTCCTCAACAAGAAAGAGGATATAAAATGTAGAAACCTCTAGTTTCCTTTTCTCCGAATCTGACAGTTTTCTGACCTTTTTTGAAGTATTTTGGTTTTTTTTTTGCTTGTTTTGAGTTTTTGAGCAATAAATGAAATGGTACGATTTTGCTTGAAAATAACAATAAATTCTATAAAAATTATCTAGCTCTTGGAAATGATGAGAAATGGATGCCAGTATATTTATTTCTCTTTTGGAGCGATTACAATAAATATTCTATTACATGCAATGAATAAAGCAATGGATTTTTAATATTTAAAGAACCTGGTAAAAGCAGCGATCTGATCTGATGTCTTGATAGTACAACTGCAAACAAGATGTTCTCCCTCAGGATAAAGATGGCGTATGATTCCAGATGCAGGGGCGCCACTCTGGTGAAGATATGAAGCCAAAAAGGTAGGCGTTTCTCCTTCAAGCAAAAAGACGGCTCAATACAAGGTAGTACGGCCTGGTACAGGTACGGCCTGATGTCAAAAACAGCATTTAATAATGTACGGCCTCCTTGCTAACCAATGTCTGGATCTCTGGATATGGTGCGCCCTTGATAGATGAATGCCTTCTGAAAGGATGAATGTGCTGAAGCTCTGTAAATAATAAACTCTGAAGCTCTGTGATTTCCTCTGCCTGAAGAAACCTCTGCTGCAATAAATCAAGTGTTATTTCACACCCTCAATTGCTTCCTGGAGATGGCTCGCTCCCTCAAGGAATTAATCCTGAAACCCTAAAGTCTTTGCCTCGCATCAAAGTTGATCACCCAAAACTCAATAATCTCATAATGGCTCAATTTCCGCGCGCACTATAAGGCTCAAAAAAGCGATTTCCACCATAATAGGGTTTAATTAAAATATTCACTTAATTCTTTTTAATTCTCCATAGTCCCTTTACCAACATTTTATTATATTTCACGATCAATTTTGGCTCCCTTCTCGATGTGATGCATGACCCCTCAAGAAGAATCACTTAGTTATAATTTAATACACTGAGCAATACTAATACTTAATTAATATAATTAAATATTAATATTCCCTGCTAATTAACTGAAGGATCGATCCGTCAAGTTTACTCTAACAATCGGTGGGTGATTCCCCCAATGTCACAATCTCATAATGCTAAAAATGTGGGTCCCTTAATCGAAGAGCACAAAAGATTTACTGAGAGGGGGGGGTGAATCAGTAAATCAACACAAACTTTCAATTATTAAACTTTTCAAAACTTGTTACAATCAACCCCTTTTTTATATGATCCAATTTACACAAGTTGATCTAGTTTTATTGAATATTTTTAAGAGAGTAGGTACCAACCTGCTCAATTTACAAGAGGGATGATTTAGTAGAATATGATCTACAAGGAACACCCTAACCTTTTACAATTTTAGTAGGCACCTACCTACAAGGAGCACCAACCCCTAATGCAAGGCACCACACCTTGACTTGATGGATGAATCAACTGAAGCCAATCAGACCTGCACACAGCCAATCCTCTAATCTGCCTTTGTGATGTAAACTCTCACACTCAGCCCACACAAGAAGATAGCTTCTGAATTTTGACTTCTTGAACTTGACAACCACATTCTACACAAAATTTGGATGACATTCATATAGATTGCCCAAGGATTGCACCTTTTAACGAAAGAACGTATCCACAAGACATGCTTTTTCATTTAAAACTGGGTTTGTTATACTTAATCAAACATTTTGATTGATTAAGTCTGTTATAAGTCACATCCTTTTTTAATAAATCATCATTCTTCAAAGACACATCTTTTAACCTTAGCTGATTCGCATCTATCCAGAAATGCGTCTCTTGATAGAACACGTCTTTTTGATAAAACACATACTTAAGTTTGATATTCGCATGACTTTCTCAAAAGACGTCTCTCTTGAAAACAATAATTTAGAAATTATTTTTTGATTTATTAAATCTGTTCTTTAATAAACAGATCGCACCATTTAAAATCTGACTTATTCACACCATTTCATCCTTTAATTGGCTTGCTTTAGTAATAAATCTGAAGTTGTATTTTTCAAAAAAGAATCGCACCTTTTCATATTTTTAATTCATATTATTTTGAAAAAACTGATTTCTGGAATCGCTGACTTCATTTAAAAGAAACGCCTTTTCAAAACGCACACAGACCCGTTCTCCCTTTTAAAGAAATAGATTAATCTTTTGTTAACATCTTTAAAGAAAATTCGCGTCCAATTTGCGCCCTTTTGGAACAGACGTATACTTTAAAGAAAATCGCATTCTTTGTCTTGAAAAAGTCGTATCCTCCAACTGTTATGTAAACGTATTCTTAGAGAAATACGTACTTGCTCTTAAAACATGCCTCTTAACAAAAAACGTACATGTTTATTTTAATCATGCATTTAATAGATTTTATTATTTTTTTTGGGCTGTAGCTACTCTTCTTTGTTTTCGGGCTGTAGCTATCTCTTTTCTCAGACTTCAATCTGTAGATGCTATGAACATAGTTTTGTTTGATCTGTATTTATATTAAGACCAGTTCCATATCAGACCATATTTTTCTAATAGGATCGAATGAATACATTTCACAGAATGTATTCAATATTCTGATCAAACTCCAATATTGAGGTCTACTCTAATGACTGTAATAATATCTTTTTAGAATCATCTTATATACTTGAGATCTCTTTGTAAATACTTTGTTTGATCATTTGTTTAAAGTTCTCATATCTTCAAGTCATGATTTGAGCAATCTGGAAGTTACGATCATCCTTATATATTGACATCAATGACAATACGTCTAACAATCTCCCCCTTTGTCATTGATGGCAACTTCTCCAAAATGGCAACTGATCCTCTGTTTGCTCCCCCTGTGTCCAATTTCTCCCCCTTTGACATCAATGGCAAGGGGTCTTCTAACAATATTTCAGCTCCATGAAGCTACAAGATTTTGTGCGTAGCTCCCCCTGAATGCATGCTTCCATCAATTAGCTTGATGGATATGGAACAACTCTCAATTTGTCCCTTAGATATTCAAATGTATCTCTTGGAAGTGGTTTAGTAAATATATCAGCAGTTTGCTCTTTTGTAGTTATGTATTCTAAACACACTTGTCCTTCTCCTACTTGTTCTCTCAAAAAGTGATACTTAATAGGAATGTGCTTGGTTCTTGAGTGCATCATTGGATTCTTGGAGATATTGATTGCACTAGTATTATCACAATAGATAGTGCAGGGATGATCATACTCTACTTTGATGTCTTTTAAAGTTTGCCTCATCCATAAAAGTTGAGTGCAACATGCTGCTGCTGCAATATATTCAGCTTCAGCTGTAGATAGAGAGACTGATTCTTGTTTTTTGCTTATCCAAGACACTAGATTTCCTCCAAGAAAAAAGGCTCCTCCACTTGTACTTTTTCTATCATCTACATTACCAGCCCAATCAGCATCTGTGTATGCTTCAAGAGTGAAATCATTGCTGCTAGGGTACCATAGACCATAATCCATTGTGCCTTTCAAATATTTGAATATACGCTTTACTGCATGAACATGTGTTTCTTTTGGTGCTGCTTGAAATCTGGCCACAACTCCAACAGCTTGCATTATGTCTGGTCTTGTGGAAGTTAGATACAACAAACTTCCAATCATTGATCTATAAAGTGTTTGATTCACATCTTGGGATTCATCATCTTTACTTAGTTTGCAACCTGTAACCATAGGAGTGCTAACAGGATTGCAATCTTCCATCCTAAACCTTTTTAACATTTCTTTCACATATTTGGTTTGGGAGATGAAAATACCTTTGCTTAATTGTGAAATTTGCAGCCCAAGGAAGAAGGATAATTCTCCCAACATTGACATCTCAAACTCTTTTTGCATACATGATGAAAATTCTTTGCACATTCTGTCCTTGTCTCCACCAAAAATGATGTCATCTACATATACCACCACAATCAATAAGTGTCCATCCTCTTCTTTGATGTATAGATTGCTGTCTACATCTCCTCTTTTGAAACCTTGCTCTTTGAGATATTTGTCAAGTCTAGAATACCAAGCTCTAGGAGCTTGTTTAAGCCCATAGAGAGCTTTCTTTAACTTGCACACATAATCCATGTCTTCTGATAGTAGGAAGCCTTCAGGTTGTTCAATATAAACTTCCTCTTCTAAATCTCCATTAAGAAAAGCAGATTTGACGTCCATTTGATAAACCTTAAACTTTTTGTGACTTGCATAGGATAAAAACATTCTAATTGCTTCAATCCTTGCAACTGTTGCGAAGGTTTCCTCAAAGTCTACTCCTTCAACTTGTGCATAGCCTTTGCACACTAACCTTGCTTTGTTCCTTGTGACTTGACCATCTTCATTTAATTTGTTTCTAAAAACCCATTTTGTGCCAATTACATTCTTATCTTTTGGTCTTGGAACAATTTCCCAAGTTTCATTTTTTTCTATTTGATCCAATTCTTCATTCATTGCATCAATCCAACTTTTGTCTTTGCTTGCTTCTTCAAAAGTTTTGGGCTCAACTTGAGATAGGAAAGCTGCATGACAATCTTCATTGTAATTCACCATTCTCCTTGTAGATCTACATCTATCTTGAAGGATCAAATCTTTAGGATGGTTCTTTTGAACAAACTTGGAAGGTGTCTTTGGTGTCTTCATGGGAGTCTTTTGTGAAGATTCTCCTTCTTTTGCCTCTTCCTCCTTTTCTTCCTCTTGGGAGTCCTCATCCTCTGTCTTCTCCATTCATAGTTTGAACATGGTGATCACTTTGTCCAACTTCTTTGAATTGCTTCCCTTCATCAATTCTTACATTAGCACTTTCAACAATTTTGTGAGTTCTTTTGTTGTAGCATCTATATGCCTTACTTCTTGATGAGTAGCCAAGAAAGATTCCCTCATCTGCTCTTGTGTCAAATTTGCTCAAATCTTCTTCATCTCTTCTAATGTAGCAAGTGCTTCCAAAAATCTTGAAGTACTTGACAGTTGCTGGTCTTCCTTTCCAAAGTTCATAAGGTGTCTTCTCATTGTTCACTCTTATTTGTGCACGATTCAGAATGTAAACTGCTGTATGAATTGCTTCCTTCCAAAAGGAATCTGCTATCTTGGTTTCATTTAGCATTGCCCTTGCCATTTCTTGAACCGTCCTATTTTTCCTTTCTACAACCCCATTTTGTTGAGGGGTTCTAGCTGCAGAAAATTGCCTTTTAATTCCATGTTCTATGCAGAAATTTTCAAATTCTTTTGATGTGAATTCTCCTCCTCGGTCTGATCTAAGGCATTTTATCTTGCAGTTTGCTTCATTTTCAACCAGCTCCTTGAAAGCTTTGAATTTATCAAAAGCTTCAGATTTTTCTTTCAAGAATGCAACCCAAGTCATTCTTGAGAAGTCATCAATCAGCAACATAAAATATCTTTCTCCATTCATGCTCTTGGATTTTGTTGGCCCACAAAGATCTGTATGTATGAGTTCTAATGGTCTTGATGAAGTATGCTCCTTAGACTTAAAGCTTGACTTTGTTTGCTTTCCAAGTTGACACTCTCTACAAATGATATTAGAAGGTGTTGTTATCCTTGGCATATCTCTCACAGCATTTGATTTGCTAACTTTGACAATATTATCAAAGTTTAGATGGCCTAGCCTTTTGTGCCACAACCAACTCTCATCCTCTTGTACTAAATTGCAACTTTCACAACTTATCTCTTTTAGGACATACAAATTTTGTTTCCTTTCAGCTTGAGCAACCAGCTTTCCATCTTTCTTAATATCACATTTATTAGAAAGAAATGTGATACTATGTCCTTGATCACAAAGTTGACTTACACTTAGAAGATTTTCTTTTAGGCCCTTAACATACAAAACATTTTCTGTTTTTGTTCTTCCATTATCTAGACTAAGTGTTCCTTTTCCTTTTATTTGTTTTCTTGAATTATCACCAAATCTTACTGTTCCTTCATCAGTAGGTTCAAGAGAGATGAATTTGCTCTTGTCACCTGTCATGTGCTTTGAGCACCCACTATCAATGTACCATCTATCCTTCTTACTTTCAGCATGTAAGGCAGTTTGGATGAACATTGATTTCTCCTTTTTCCTCCATACTTTGATAGGTATTTCTTTCCTCTTAATAGACTTATCTACCTTCTTGTTTTGTTTTGGAGAGTTATTAAAAACTAACCTACAAGCTTGAGCTTTGTGCCCAAGATTCTTACATTTGTAGCATAGATCATTATAGTCTATTAAAGGTGTGAAAGGATTATTATCTCTCCTAAGGTAGCTAGAACTATTTTTCACTTTATTTTTACAATTTAAGGCTTTGTACCCAAATTTGTTACATACAAAACAATAGCCATTAAATGCATAGAAGTGCCTACTATTCAATCTTCTTTTAGAATCAGCACTTATCCAATCTTCTTCTCCTTGGTTTGAGAGAGTCTTGAAATCTTCTTTGGAGTTAGTGACCTTCTTGGATTCCTATTTTGCTTTGAAGAAAATCTTGAGCCTTCATTAGCTCAATCAGCTTGCTGGATTCTTCACCAATCTTTGAGTGTTGATCCTTTGCTTTCTTCAATTCCAACTTTAGCATTGCTATCTCTTGCTCCAGCTTGTCACATTTCATCTCCTTTGTATTGAGTTTGTTTTTCAATTCATCTTCATTTCTTTCAGCTTCCATGATTTGAGCTCTCAAATCTTCAATGGTTTTGCTTGAATTCTCCAAATCATTTGTCATTTCTTTGATCTTCAACTTGTACTTGGCAGCCTTCTTCTTCAAGTCTTCATTTTTCTTGTAAGCATAGTGCAATTCTTCCTCAAGATCTACTTCCTCTCCTTCATCTTGATCTATTTCTTCTTCTTCTTCACATTCTTGTTCAACTTTTTGTTCTTCACATTCAGCCATAAACAATATTTCATCTTCCTCATTGCTTGAGCTATCTTCACTTTGTTCTTCAGAGGAGCTGCTGTCTTTCTTTGAATAAAAACTCTTCTTATGTTTTTGAAATTTCTTCTTTGAGTTGAAATTCTTCTTTCCCTTTTTCTTATTGCTGATTTCCTTTTCTTCTTCACTAGAACTGCTTTCATTTTGAGGACATTTTGAAGCATAATGTCCAACTTTTCCACAATTAAAGCACTTAAAAGGAAATTTTCCCTTGTATTTTCCTTTTCCTTTCTTAAGTTTGCCCATGAAGTAAGATTCAGCTTCATCACTTGATTTTTCATCTTTTTCTTCATGTTTGTTCTTTCCCTTTTTGGATGCTTTGAATGAGACTTCCTTTTGTGGTGATCTACCTTCAATCCTCATCTCATAAGCAGCAAGAATACCATGTAATTCATCCTTCTTCAGCTGGTCTAGATTTGTTAGTTCTTCCAATGCTGCAACTTTGGCCTCAAATTTTGTAGAAAGAGATCTTAGAATTTTGTCAATAATGAATTCATCCTTGATTTCTTCACCAAGTCCCCTCATGATATTCACTAATTCATCAACACGAAGAAAATATGAAGCAATGTCTTCATCATCCTCCATTTTGAGAGTTTCCAACTTTCTTCTATGAGTTTGCAGCTTAGCTTTCTTAACCTTTGCATCTCCTTCATAAATATTCTGAAGTTTGTCCCATATTTCTTTTGCTGATTTGCATCTCATGACTTTTGTAAACTCAGAATCTGTTAGGCTGCAAAGAAGAGCATGCTTAGCCTTTGCATTGTTTTCACTTCTCTTTTTCCCTGCTTGATCCGTTGGAGGGTTGGCTGGAGGTGAGTACCCCTCAACAACAGATTGCCATACATCAAATCCAAGTGCATTCAAGTATGCTTCCATCTTGATATTCCAGAATGCATAATTAGTCCCATCAAAGATGGGTGCTTTCACTATGTTGCTTAGATTCGCCATAAGTGCTCTTAAGGATCTCCTTCAAGCGATTAAGCTTTCAAGAAGGACCTTGCTCTGATACCAATTGAAGAGCACAAAAAATTTACTGAGAGGGGGGGGTGAATCAGTAAATCAACACAAACTTTCAATTATTAAACTTTTCAAAACTTGTTACAATCAACTTTTTCATATGACCCAATTTACACAAGTTGATCCATCTTTATTGAATATTTTTAAGAGAGTAGGTACCAACCTGCTCAATTTACAAGAGGGATGATTTAGTAGAATATGATCTACAAGGAACACCCTAACCTTTTACAATTTTAGTAGGCACCTACCTACAAGGAGCACCAACCCCTAATGCAAGGCACCACACCTTGACTTGATGGATGAATCAAATGAAGTCAATCAGACCTGCACACAGCCAATCCTCTAATCTGCCTTTGTGATTTAAACTCTCACAGTCAGCCCACACAAGAAGATAGCTTCTGAACTTTGACTTCTTGATCTTAACAACCACTCTCTTCAAGACTAAAAAGAATGTCCAATATATATTTTGTTTGAAGGTTGCAACACTTGATGAAAGAGCACAATAAATTACTCACACCTCTTCATTAGATTTATTTCTATCTTAATAACTTTAATTTTTCCAGTTTTAAAATCTGTTAAACATATTTGATTATCAAACAGATCCAACCCTTCAAACAATGCAATGAATGATGATATCTTTCCATCGAATGAGCATATCTTTTAAAAGAAGCATCACACCTTTTAATTTGAATTTCCTTTGAAATAATGTATAAACAGATTGAACTGTTTTTAGAAGATAAACTGCATCTGTTCAAGAAGATTTTTTAACTTCATTCGCACCTTTTGAATAAATACGTCATTTCCTTTTTACGTATTTCTTGAAAGCGGCACCACTCTAAATAAAAATCGCGTCTCTTATATCATTTTGCTATTTTAGTGATGCATCTGTTGGACTTAATTAGTTAAATACGTATTTGAAGATTCTTTTTGAAAAGCACATTTAATTTAAAAAGGACGTATTAAGAATTTTAAAAATCGCGTATTATTAAAGCCACATCCTTTTTAAGAATACGATCTTTGAACAAAAGAACACGTCTTTCCAGAGTTTCGGGGCCCGCATCACTTCTTTAGCCTTTAATTTGATAAAGAACAACTGCTAAACCAATGCATTTCATAACTAATAATCATCTGAAGACACGCGTTTTTGAGCTGCTTTTACACATTTCTTTATACTGCCGTGACTTATATTTCTTGCGTCCTTTTTATTGTATTTTATTGCTTGCTATATGCTTCTTTAATTTTCCCGTGCATGACTTGTAATTTGCGTCTCTTGTATTCTTTATACGTATGAGACCAATATTAAAAATTTGATTTTTCTGAACTATAAACCTGAGTATAAATAGAATCTGAAGAATTTACTTCTAAATTCTGAGGATCTCTTGACTTCATTTTCTAACTAAGATCGTACCTTTGAAAATTAGTGACTGCAACCTGTAGAATTTCAGCACCATCAATTGAGCTCGATATGAAATAACTAATTTTAGTGATCTGATTTAAGTCAAATCTTGACATCAATGACAACTCTTCTAACAGAGTACACTCCCAATGATTTCAAGACCAAATCAGCTCTCTACCATGATTACATCAAAACAGCTGAGACGGACTTGCATCATATCAAGCCAGTGTTTGATCTACACGCTTTGGAGAGCGCAGGCAACACTACCATCAAAAACTTGGGGCACTCTGGACTCCTCGCAACAGCGTCTATTCCTATATCAGTTCAGAGTCTCAAGTTCGTAATCACTTGCATCAAGCATTACAACTCGGCTACAAGGGAGATTCAATCAGTTGATGGCAGGATGATTTGTAGTTTGAAGCCTGACATGAACAAAAAATGTTTCTCCATTCCCCCTTGGCCTAAAAGTGTCACTATTTCAAAGGGTGAATGTGAGAGGATATGGGAAATGCACAAGGACAAGTACAGTAAGAAGATTGCACAAAGGTGGATGAAGGAAAAGCATAAGACTTTGCCTAAGAACGTCGGGCTTGATGAAGTGCAAGCTCAATTTCAAAGTGTTGTTCGCAGCTGTGATAGCAGCAATCCAGTTGGCAGGAGAATGAGTCATATTTCGATGATGTCAGCAAAGTTTGAAAAGGCGGCCAATGAGGTCGAAGATTTCCTGAGATCAATTGCAAATGGAGAGGATATTTTAGAAAAACGCAATTTTGCTATTGATGGGATAGATGCACCGAACCGGGACACAGTTTCCAGCTTTTTAGCGGATGTGATTGAGATTTGAAATGGCTTTCATCTAGAAGCTTTCTTTCCGCTTTCTTTCTACTCTTGGAGCAATTCTTATATCCGTTGTTCTTGAAGAGAATAAATAATAAGATTAAAAGCGTTCCCTTTTCTACTCAGGGTGTTAAGATGTTAGCATCTTCTTCTAGTTAGAAATAAAGCTTTTGCTTCTTTGAGAGCAAATAGCCCTAGATTCAATGAAAGCAACAAGGAGATTTTAGGGTTCCCTACTCCTCTGCTTGTCTATAAATAAGAGCCTTTGCTCATTAGTTTTCTTTAACCATGCTAGTGATAACAAAACGCTGAGCCTATTGTGCCTTCTATTTGCTATTCAAGTGTTGTTCAATTGTTCTATGATAGCAAATTGTTGAGTCTCTTTTTCAATTGTTCTATGATAGCAAATTGTTGAGTCTCTTTTAGCCAACAAAGAGTTATTGTAATTGTTGTTCTATAAGAACAAGTTTGCAAGCCTCTTTAGCTGCAAATTCTTGTTCCGTGCATGTGTTAGGATAATCTTTTGTTCTAGAAATTTGAGAAATAAAATCATGAGCCTCCTTTGCCTTGGTTAATGTCTCAGATTTTCATTATTTGTGTTATGCTTTTATGAACTTAATTTCAGCTTACATTGAAGTGTGTAGATGTTGTTGGAAAAGAGTTTATTGAAGCACTTTGTCAGAGAAATCAACCTTGTTCATTTCTAGTTTCTCTTGCTCTGCGTATTACTTGAGAAGTTAGAAACGTCTTTAGCTTAAGTTAGTCGTAGTTGAAGTTCTTAAATCAGAAAATCTCAGCTACGACATTTGTGTTTAATAAACCTTGCGCTCTAGCTGATCAAAAAGATAGGCAACCTAGTTTTTAGTTTACTTTCTTTCAACACCATCAGCAAGAGGGAGCTTCCCCTCCTAATTTGAAGAGCAGTTTTACTATGCATAGTTGTCTGTTTCAAATACGCATTCCACAGGTGCGAATTTAAACGCCAACAGTTTTCTGGCGCCCACCGTGGGGCAGGCAAGGCAGGTGGTGGTGGAACTTGAGCAAGAGGCATAGGCTGGAGTGGCAATTGCCTCTTGAGAATAGTTACTTCATTGGCAACCCTTTGAAGTAACGGATCAGCAGAACTTTGAACCAAAGGTCTAATAGCATCTCCTTTGATCTTTCCTGAAGTGATCATGTTGTCTTCAATTTCTATGGCACCTTGTTGTGCATCTTCCAGTTCTGTCTCGTTAGTCGATCTCAGGATAAAGGCTATCTCCG
>VDFB02037759.1:0-47113 GCA_007258455.2 Sequoia sempervirens | reverse complement strand
GGAGGATGGCGTGGTTATGACGATGGATGGTGGATTAACGGGTGATGGCCGAGATGCCCCCATTTCAACCCCAGGACAATAATGCAAATGGGGAAATGATGTCTCTAGGGCGCGGCAATATTCGAACGGTTGGGGATCGGCATAGATGGTGACCTCTTGTCCGTTGACTGGGAATTTGAGGCACTGATGGTAGGTGGAAGGCACGGCTTGCATAGCATGGAGCCATGGACGACTGAGGAGGAGATTATATGGTAAGTCCAGATCAAGGACATGGCAGGTGATGTACTGAACTACCGGTCCCACTTGGACCGGAAGATTGATGATCCCTTCTGAATTTCTTTCTGCATTGTCATAAGCCTTGATTGTAATAATCTGGTTACTTAGGTCCGCTTGAGTATACCCCACCTGCTTTATGAATTTTAAAGTGCACAAGTTGAGGGCAGAGCCATTATCTACCAAGACCCTTTTTATTTTATGCCGAGCGACTACGACTTCAATATGTAAGGGGCGATTGTGATTAGCATCAATGTTGGGCATATCATCGTGGCTGAAGTGTAGTTGGTGAGATGAAGCTAGGTGTCCTACCAAGGCTTGAAACTATGTAGGATCTATATTATTAGGCACATGGGTTTCCTGTAGGGCTCTATTAAGGATTTCTTGATACATGGGGGAAGACTTGAGTAAATCCAAGATGGAGATATGCGCAGGGGTCTTTCCCAAGTGATCAAGGATATTGTACTGGGAAGTTACAGGAGTCGGTTGGGCAGGTGCAGAGGCTGCAGGAATGGTGATGTGGGCTCGTCGTGTGGTAACAGCACATTGAGAGTCTTTAGCTTTGAGATGTATCATGGATACACGAGGTTCTACCTACTCAATGTAATGAATAATACCCTCATAATTGAAGGGTACATTCTTGTAACTCACGTTATTTGTGCTGTTGTTTTGAGGATTACTGTTGGAAGTGCTCGGGCCTTGGTTATGGTTTGGGAAAGCATTTTGATAAATTTGTAATTGAGCATTGGACGACGGAGCTTGGTTAGGATCAACCTTGATGTCACCTCGATCGATGAGATCCTGGACGTAGTTTTTCAGACCCTGACACTTATTCAAAGAGTGCCCTTTAATTTTGTGGAACTCACAATATTCATTTTCCCTAAACCATGCGGGCTTAGGTTTGGATTCGTCTAGTGGCTTGGTGACGGGGTACGTGATTGGATAGCTGATCTGCAACAGTTTATTGAAGACGACACTCAAGGGTTCTCCTAGTTGAGCATATTGGCATTTAGGGTTCCCTTGGTTATTTTGATTGGACTATTGGGGAGGATGGGGTGTCCCTTGCGGTACGGATATGGCATTAGGTACAGATTGCTATTGTTTCTGGGATGCGTTGGCCACTTGGACATGTTTAGTATCAGTGACACCACCATTGACCACATTCTTGTTCTTGTTCCAGAAACGTGGCTTGTCGTTGAATGTCCTTTCCCTATCTTGGTTATATATTTTGATGTGCCCCTTGGCAACAAGGGCACACTCAAGGATGGGTCCTTTCTCCACCACCTCCGCAAAAGTGGTGACACAGTGTAATCGGAAGTTGTGAGCCATGTCAGGATGGGAATTCTCCACGAAGAGGGTGACCATGTCCTTTTCTTTCAAAGGAGTTTTCATTCGGCTTGCCAGGGCACGCCACCTCTGGAGGTAGCTAGTAAAAGTTTCCCCTTCACGTTGTTTCTCCTTGAGAAGATCTAGGGTATCAGTATCTTTCTCCAAGTTGAAGGAGAAGTAGGAGACAAACCTTTCTGACAAGTCCGCAAAAGATTTTATAGATCCCTTGTTGAGGGTCATGAACCACCCTAGTGCGTCGCTTCCTAGACTTCGAGGGAACAGACGCAAGAGATAGTTGTCATTGTGGATCACTTCTTGACACTGGGAGTAAAACTCCCGTAGGTGGGCCTTAGGATCTTTGTTCCCCTTATATTTGTCACATTTTGGCATCTCAAAATGCTTGGGGAAGGGAATCAATGAGATGGAGGGATCATACGGATAGGGACATATATCTTCGAACTTGAACGATTGCTTGCTAGTCCCTGTCTGGAGATCTTTTAGTGTGGCTTTGATTTCTAGTATGTCCGCATTGGCCGACGTGTTAGACGTATATTGATGATAGGATGATTGTGGATTCTGAGAGGATGTTTGGGGATGGGTGTATGGATAATGAGGAGGTGGTACCTCTTGCTGATATGCCAAGGGACCTTGTTGATAAAAAGGTTGTTGTTGTGAGGTGGGATATTGATTGGTTGGGTAGTTGTGGGTGGCGTATTGTTGGGAAGTATGGAGAAAGTGTTGCTGATTAGCTTGCGGATATTGGGGGTGTTGATATGACTGTTGTGATGCCCCATAGGAGGGTTGTTGTTGATATTGTTGCTGGTTGTAATAGTTGTAGTGATGAGGTGGTTGTTGATATTGTTGTTGATGCATAGGTGGTGGCTGTGATGGGCGAGATGGGATGCTATGTTGTGGTTGCGCTTGCGGGCGTAAAATGGATGCAAGGAACGAAGATATGGTCGGGGCTAAAGGCCGAGGTTGATTTCCTTGCGGTTGATGTTGGGAGGGTTGTGTTGAAAATAGGGGATTGACCAATGATTGTTGTTGAGGTGGAGGTGCGATTGAGATGTTATGCGAGGGAGGTTGTTGAGCACTAGTGGGAGCGTAGGATTGGGGAGGTTGTTGGGATATGAATGATGATGGTGGAGGGATGTTGGATTGGGGCAGCTGTGGAGGCTGTTGAGGTATGAACGACAATGGTGGAGGAATATTGGATTGGGACGATGGTGGAGGATTAAATGACGCTGAAGGAGGGATGTTGGATTGGGACGATGGCGGAGGGTTGAATGACGATGGAGGAGGGATGTTGGATTGGGGCGGCTATTGAGATAGGATCGACGATGGTGGAGGATTTGTAGCCCCAAGAGGTGGGGGTAAGGCAGTGAAAGGGTTGCCCCCAGTGTTGGCAGGAAGCGGGTTCGAGGGGGTGGTGCCGGTAGCATTAATGGTTGCGGTTGCGGGATGTTTTGTGGCATGCCATAGGCAAAAGGATCATTGGGATCAATAGTTTGGGGGGCTCCTGTGACTGAGATGGTGGGATGTGTGGGATTGTCAACGGGATATAGGACAGCATTGCCGAACTCAGGTTGATGCCAGCTACTGGGGATGTCATGTGCAACTTGGGGTACATTAGATGTGGAGGTGCCATACTTGGATAGGTCGACACTTGATGGCAACTTGACACCTTTGTCAATCAAGTGAGCCAAGATTCGGTCACCATGTCTTTCGAGAAGGTGCTCCGTCATTTGTGCATTAACTGGGTTGCTAAAGTGCTCCTCGAACGTGAGCTCAGGTTGATCGGCCATGTTTTCTTCCCCAGGTGGTGATGTGTTTTGACCATCCACATTGGATTGCGATGAGGTACCGTTGTGGGGGTCGTGAGGGATATTAGCACCATAGTTCGGGTCTGACGTGATGTTGACTGTGTTGGTGAGATCTTGTGGGTTGTTCAATTGGGCATTCAGGGCTTGTTGGTCGGCCATTTTCTTTGCTTGTGATCGAGTCTGAACGGGCATGCAAGATGATGAAGTAGATCAAGATATTAGAAACACCTTGATGATGAGAGATTGATTTGATTTTGATGAAAGATTAGTTGACGATGATTGATTAGGTCGACGTGGATTTGCTTGATGGAATTGGATTGGATTGATTGGTAGATGTTGGATTAACCTAGATTCTGGGTTTTGATCCGAATAGGTTTGATGATGTGGGGATTAGATCGATATGATGATTAGGATTGATGTGATGATGACGACCGAGATCCACAACCGAGTTTAAGAAGGATCCTTGGTAACACTAGGTATTGATTAAAAGGTGGATGTATGATAACGACACCGAATCCAACTTGAGATAGAAGCGGATTGATTGGGTCAAAAATGATAACTGACCTAAGACGGATAGCGATCCTAAGCCAGCTATGATGATTGTGATTAGGGATGAATACCTAGGTCAACTTGGATGACGACTCTAACGGGGTTTATATGGAATAACGGTGATCAGAGACGAAAGCATGTTTAGGACGGACGGGGAGTGTCTCAAGATAGATGAATGGCTCTTGAAACAAGCAAAAGACTATTCAGGACAAATGACCCTTAGAACGAAGGGCTCAGAACGGACATATAGATGTTCGTTTTGGACGCTAGATGATCGTTTCGGTGTTCAAAACAGATGGACAATGGATGCTAAATGATGGTATAGGATGGCCAAAGGGATAGGTCCGCCACTGTATTGGGACCAATCCGCCACTGCACTAGGACCAATCCGCCACAGCACTGGGACAAATCCGCCACAGCACTGGGACCAATCCGCCACAGCACTGGGACAAATCTGCCACAGCACTAGGACAGATCCGCCACAGAGCTAAGACAAATCCGCCACTGCACTAAGACCAATCCGCCACTGCACTAGGACCAATCCGCCACAGAAGTAGGACAGATCCGCCACAGCACTAGGACAGATCCGCCACAGCACAAAGATAGGTTTGCTAAAAGACAAGGTTAAGTCCGCCAAAGGATAAACTTAAGCTTGGTTTTTTGATGGATGGCAAAGGCAAAGGACCCAAATTGTAGCAATCATAAAAAGACTTGGCCAAATCGATAATCACTGGTTTTTGCACAACAAAGACAATTCAAGCAGCACAACCCTAAGATTAGTAGAAACGGGTATGGTCAACAAAGTCTTCCTCTAGGATGCACATGGTTTCTAAGGAGTCCTCGATATACACCCGGTACGTGAGGCCCAAACCGTGAACACCAACCTCGCTATGTTTATCGAACCTTAGTGAGATAATAGAGGCTCGACCAACTTCTTCACGCTTATCCCGACGCCGCTAATTACAACATGGTTGATTGGGGTACAACTTTGCTTCCCTTTATATACCGGCCGTTCGCTGGAGTTGGAATCATCCCTTGGGGTGATGAAATCCCCAAGCAGGTCCCGCTAAGAAAGTGAAAAATAGGTGACTCAAAAGGACTTGGAAAGCTACAATTTCTCATCACCCAGGATCGCCAAATGGCGCAAGGGGATTGGATACGTCAAATAGCCTTCCCAAACACGCCAAGCAAGGTTTATTGACACCCCTTTAATTAAGCTATGTTCCTATTTTACCAAAAGACAATTGGGAAAAAACCGGAAATTTTTTACCTTCTCGAGGACAGTCCTACACTCGTAAGGACGTATCCGCCACTGGCAGACTAATCCGGGCCACTCGCCACGACCAGCCCGCCATTCTTTGTCGTGACCAGTCCGCCATCGAGGGACAAAGTTCGCCATAGCAGACAAATCCACCACCGAAGACAACCGCCACTCATAGGGGCCCACCGGGCCACTTCTTGACAGATCCGCCACTCGTATAGGCCCATTCCGCCACCTCCTCGACAGATCCGGCCACTCTCAGCAGTCTAATCCGCCACTTCCCGATAGATCCGGCCAAGCCTGTTAGCTCCGGCCCGCCACTCTATAACCTGGACCTTGAAAAATGCAAAAAATAGCAAACGTGAAGAAAATAGACCCGTTTGTGGGTCCCACCGGGCGTGCCAGAAATGTGATAGGTCGAATTAGGTGGTTAGAAAGCAAGCAACAAGCCAAAAGGAGTGCAAATAAACAACTTAAACAACCTACACTTCAAGATTAGCCTAAGTTAGAAACAAAACAAGACAAAGCCACAAAAGGGAACTTTATACCTTGCGTTGAGTCGATTCTTTGATTGGCCCTTTGATCTTTGACGTGTATGCTCCTTGGATGGCAAGATGCAAAACTAGATGAGGGTGTGAAGATGGATGCAAGTGGATGAAAATGTGAAAATGGCTAAGTAGAGGTTGAGAAACAAACTGCAAGAGTTTGGCTAGCACAAATGATCTCCTCAAAATGAGAGAAAAGAGGGGGTATTTATAGGATTTTTGGGAAATCCTAGGGGAAATGGACGGTTGAGATTGAGCCACCAAATATCAAGATGTAGGGCTAAGGTGAGTTGAGAACTCACAAGCCCTCACATCTTGACATGTGGCATGTGAGATAGCCCTAAAAGGTGAAGTGGACATGAGGTGGAGGGAAAAGGACATGACATGGAGAGGGGTACAAAGTACCTTGGGATTGGACAAGATCTCCTCATAAAGGAGGTCCTTGTCCCCATGTGGGTGAGAGGACATGTGAGGAATTAAAAATTCCTCAAATATTCTCATGGGGATGAGAGAAAGAATAAAGAATGAATAGAGGACATGTGGGGAGAAGTGAAGGAATTAAAAATTCCTTTTAGGTGCCTTGGGGGATTAAAAGGTGAATTAAAAATTCACATGGGGAAGGGGGATGCCTTGTCCAAAAGGAGAAAGCCTTTAATAAGGTTGACTCAAGGACATGTGCCATAAATAGGATGAGGATTAGGTTAGGCTAATCAAATGATTAAGGTTGTGCAAGTCCCCAGTTAGATAGGCTAATGACTGATTAGAGGCAAGTGGGAAATTATGGAGGATGTGACCTTAATGATGATTAAGGGTGTGCACATGCTAACCCTGGTTAATTAGAAGAAGATGAAGTATTTAAAATGGATTAAGGACCAACTTGCAAAAGTTGGAGGATGTGACCATGAGAGAGAAAAGATGAATTAAAAATGAATTTTAATTCAAAAGGGGAATATGACTAAATTAAATAAAAGGGCATATTTATTTAATTTAGAGGAGGAAGAGGGGCAAAGTATTAAATTGAATACTTTAGGACCTTTGTGCAAGATGCAGGGTATTAATTAAACACCTGGTTTAATTAATATTGACAAAGGGGATGAGCAACCGGATGAACAGGGAGACGTGTTTGATCATATGGAAGTGATCAAAATTAGACGTCTACGTGACTGATATCCACACATTGGAAAAGGATCATAGTCATAGTTGCTGCTCTAAAATAAATCTTGCAATTTCTAAGGGATGCTCGGGAATTAGATGAGAAGGTTGGCTTGGTGCCTGACTAAATTCTACAAATTTATGCTCTCCAAGCTGTGGAACTTGAAAATTTGATTTATGGGTTATGCAAAGCCATTGAAGAGACTTTAGGTGGCGTAAAAATTCCTGATCAAAGGGTCACCTCAAGGAAAGCAAGTGAATTCATCAATTGTTGCAAGGTCATGGAAAAAAAGAAAAGAATGCCAAGTAGTGTTGAATAGAAAATTCAATGAGATCAAGAAAGATTTTAGTGTTATGCTGATTTCAAAATTCCCTCTCTTTTCTCATCAGATGGATGAGTGCTATCAATCAAGAAGATCACAGATGCAATCAGACACAAGATCTAGATGTCTACAATACTCCCAGGTATAAACCATATCCCACTATTGATGAAATTGAGAAGGATATCCTCCCCCTTTCTTGGCTCTATTAACACATTGGGGCTATTTCATCAACGCGGGGAGGTGTTTCTCTTAAAGAATTTTTTGAGTTGGATCAACCATACAAGATTCTTTGCACTCTCATCCGGACCACTAATTTGGATTGGGAAGTACAACACTCCACCTTCCTCAAACTTCAAGAGTTACTAGAGCTCTAGGTTCACACTTCCGCAATCGAAGGCCCCCTGTGAGTCGCCAGAACTGTAAAGAAAATTTATATTTTTCTTTTTTTTTGGTTTTCAGCTTTTACCTTTTTCACCTTTGAAAGAAGTCCATGCTTAATGAAGAAGGCCGCTCCAAAAGGCATGCAATGTGCCACGTAGTGGTTGTGTGGATTTTTTATATCACTTTTCCTTTTGGCCACGAGAATAGACACATGTCAGCTTGGCAAGGATTTTCTTCAAATCTATTCTCATAAATTTGAGATTGTTCACCCTCTCAACACGTCATATATTCATTCATGCAGTTTGTATTTTTGCAGAATGATCTCTTCAGGTGGATTTTTTCAGAATGTGGTGGGTGTCTAGTCTTCAGGGTGGAACCTTCGAGTCAGCACTATCAATCTATATGATTGATCGATCATATTTTTTCTAGGCTATGTAGAATCCAATTATTTTCTAACTACAATCTTTGCTAAATATATAAAGTCATTAATAAAGCTTAGTTGGGACATAATAATCAAAGACTGTTGCAATCTAATCAAGATCTAAGATCGGATTGTGGGCTATCAAGTGGAAGAACCTATAATTTTATGGTTCGAGAATGTTGGTGGTGGTGATCTCTTATTCTAGATATAAATAGGGGTTGGCAACATAGGAAAAAAAGTTAGAAAAAAGTTACTTTGAAAACCTTTTCGAAGTAGATAAATCTAGTAGGGAGTTTTTATATTTTTAGAAGTAGAAAGTTTTACAAGATATTACTATTCTCTAGCATGTTATATTTTAACTCAAACTATTATCAAATTGGCATCCAACCTTTATTTTTTAGTTCGTTTGATATTGAAGATTGACCTACTTAGAAGAAATATTTGAAACTGTGCATGTTATGGCCTTTGTAAAATTCCTTCTTTATGTTTTCAATCATGTTGAAAACATTATGTTAAGCTTATTTTGATAGTTTGGGTAGCTAATTTCCATGATGTAAGCTTCTATGTTGAATGATAGCTTTCAGAAATCGGATTATGTCTATTAAACTTTTCCATTTTCTGTAAAAGTTGTTATTTTTCATATTATGTCGTAAAGGGAGAAAGGGTTTCTATAATTTTCATGATATTTCTATTGATTTGAGGAATTTTCCTATGTCTGATCGGACATTAATTGGTGCTTCCCCTGGGGAGATTTGAAATGTTGCACTATGTTTTTACTAATCCTTTGTTGTGCCATGAGGTAAAAATAACCTCATCATGATAATACCATAAAGACCTAGTTCATACATGCAAATCTCTATCCTCTGCCAATTAATTAAATTTTAGGAGAAATAATTGCTTAATTTTAGTGAGAACTTGTATAAACTTTATTTATTTTGATTTCTTAAAGTAATTTTCCAATACAGATTTAATGGGTTGTTTTAAGTGTTTTGTAGATAATAATCAGTCAATCAAAGTTATAGATTGAAGCATCCAGCTGGCACGTGCTCCAGAACAGTTAGAGATATATGCTGGAAATATGCTCCAGAACTTCAGGGTGATGGACTGAAGATGTTGTTCTTAAAGTTGTTATTTTTGTTATCCTTTGAATTAAAGACTTTATGGCTCAACTTGAGCCTCTTAAATACTGTGTAATAGGATTAAAGATATACGAGTTATCCGTAGATTTGTTTAGATATTTTCAATGGTTATCCATACCATTTGAAATATAGCATGTAGTTACAGTTTCTCTATAAAAAGATACGGTCTCTGGAAGTAAGATATACAGTGAAAAGTAATGTTATACTGTCATAATGTTTCCAAGGTTTATGAATAAAGAGATTGTTATCTAAAATTATGAGTTACGAATCATGGATGATAATTATGATTGATAGAAGTGTTTCTGAAATAGTTGTGAATGTGAGCTGAGAATGAATGTGTTGACCCATGAACTGGCCACTCGACGGGAGTAGATAAGTGTTCCTATTTTATTATATTGTTGTTCTGTAGAGAGTCATTTAAATTTACTGTTATGAAATTTTAGCTCTGAAGTATTTGTTATCTTTTCAACTTATGTAGTTTCTGTTATTCATTGTTAGAATTTTTACTATTAAGAAAATGTTTTATGGATTGCTTCAAGCCTTTCTACTCTTATAATTTTTCAGCTTCTTAGTTTAGTTGTTTCTATGCTTTTTAATTTAGTTATTATGCTTTCTAAATTAGTATACTTATGCCTACAGTTCAAGCATTTTCTATTTTATTAGGAATAGATTACTTTACAGTTTGATAGTTAAATAGTTTGAAGTTAGAATCAATCTTAAGTTGTTCTTAAAAGTTAGGAAACATGAGGGAGATACTCCAGACCTCTTCTATTACAGATTTCCTTGAGCACTACCCGATCAACAAATTGAATATTATATTCTAAAGTAATGGGACCTAACGACAGCCTATCACTTTTTGGCGCCATTATCGGGGATCCCTTAGCTTCTTTTGCTTAAGTGTTAATAGAAGATGCCTAGAATACCTCTTTTAGGACAAAAATACTATTTGTGGCTTCCTTTTCTACATGGTCAAGAAAAGAGGCCCTCACGGACGATTTATACCAAAGACCCCCCCAAAATACGTCCCAGTTATGCAAAGGGAGGCCCAAGGCTCAAAAGACCATTCTGCTGACGAATTACTTGAGCCTAACCCACCTGAGGATTTCCACTATCTCCTAGAAGATCATCCTATAGTGCAACCTGTTGTTGACGAAATTATTATCGAGGAGCATATTCCTCTAAACATCATGGGAGATTAGAGGGTAGAAGCCAACCGTAATGATGCAAACCGTAATAATAATGATCCTCCACTACTTAGAATGTTCACTTATCCTATTGCTCTAGATGTAGATGATGATACAACAATGAAAAAAATCTCTCGAGCTTTCCTTCCAACCTTTCGTGGTTTATCTTTGGAAGACCCATACCAATTTATTTTTGAATTTAAGGTCCTTTGTCAAACCTATGACTATAAAAATGACAACCAAAAACTGAAGTTGTTTCCTTCTACTTTGAAGGATTCAGCCATGCGCTGCTTTATGGGACTACCATCTAGAAGTATTACAACTTGGGAAGAAATGGAGACTGTGTTCTTGACTAAATATCAGAGTTATTGTAGGGTGAGTGATCGTAAGGAAGAGCTATTTAAACTTCAGCAGAATGAGGATGAGAGTCTAGAGGACTATTTGGACAGGTTTCTTTTCTTATCTAAACAATGTGGGGAAATGACCATTAGTGTTGAGATTCTCAAGACTATATTTCTTAAAGGACTCAATGATGATGCAAGACAAAGTCTTGATTTAATGGGAAAAGGTGATGTGTCTCAGTTAAACCTTGAAGACATATATGATTTGTGTTGCAATTTTTCATGTACTCGTGGAGGAATTAAAAAAAAAATCTTTTCAAAGGGAATAACAAGATAGGTAAACTTTGAGAAGAAATAGAAAATCTTAAGACATACATACTTGTCCAATTGAATACTACATTGGATGGTATACAAGCAAAGACACGTAACCCTGAAACTTTGTCAATCTATTGTCCTAGGTGTCGAAATAAACATCTTTTACGGGAGTGCCCTTTAGAAAAGGTTAATGTTTGTCAACTCTGTGAGCAAAGCCACCCTACCAATCAATGCAAGCTTCTTACTGATCTTAAGAATACTAAGAAAAAAACTACTCAGGTTGAAGAAGAAATAAATGTGCTAAATCAACGCCAGGGAGGTAATTTTTCTTATGGGCAGAATTCCAATCCTGCATGGAGACCCCAGAATAACTGGGCTGGTAATCAATGGCCTCCATCTTGGAATCATCCCTATCCTCCACAACCTACTTGGGGAAATCCTTATTGGGGATCTCTTGAGTGGGCAAGTCAATCATGGGGAACTCAACAGTGGCCAAACCAGTCACAACAACAATGGTACCCACAACACATTGCTCCCCAATGGAATTAGGGACAAAATCAATTCTATACCAGTCCTAGGAGGAATCAACAACATAATTTGTTACCACCACCTTAGAATCTTGCTCAGACTAAGCAGGTAAATCAACCTCAACTTCCAACACAACCACTTCCCAATCCAAAGAACAGTAGACATAATATTCCAGTATATACTACTGAGCAAGATCATGTCACATGCCTTAATGCAATTCATTGTGGAAATGTTTAGTTACGTTCTGGTAGGACACTTCAATCGCCCACTATTGAGGAAGTAGTGGACAAACCTATTTCTCAAAATTTTGAGAAAGATACTACACTACCTGGGAATATTACTGAGTTTTCAACAGCAGGAGCTGTTGATTTACCTTGGGAGGAGGAAGGTCAGTCTTTGACTGAGTTTAGTAAAGATATTCCTCCAAAGGAGAAAAGAGATATCCCTTCAAAGGAGAAAACTCAAGCACCATTTCCAGAGCATCTGAAATTAACAATTATGAAAGATACTCCAGAAATGACATTAGCTTCTAAAACTGCATTAATTCAGGAAATTAAACAATTGCAAATAGAGGTTCCTTTGCTGCAGGCAATAAAGGAAATTCCTGAGTTAAATCAGTTGATCAAACAACTGTGTATTAGAACTCCAAGAAGGAAACCAAATAAAATAAACATTGTGCACATTGATGGTTATCTAGCTGAATTTTTGTCTGGAAATACTGTTGCTCCAAAATATGATGATCATGGGAGTCCACTAATTACTATTACAATTAATGAGGTAGAAATACCTAATGCATTGGTGGATTTGGGAGCAGCTATTAATGTAATGATGGTGGATGTAATGGAGAAATTAAGTCTTACAGATTTAAGTCCTACAACTACAGTCTTGCAGATGGAAAATTAGTCTATAGCCATTCCAAAAGATGTTATAAAAATGTTCTTGTTAAAGTTGATGGATGGGAATATCCAGTTGACTTTCAAATAATTCTTTCACTTACAGCTAAAGATAGTTATCCAATAATTTTGGGAAGACCATGGTTGGCTACTGTCGCTACTAAAATTGATTGTCGAGAAGGAGGTATGACCATTTCACATGGTCCAGATAGTAAACGTTTATTTTTATATCCTCCTACTAAACCTACCGAATATAATAAAGTCTGGGTTTATGAACCAGAAGAATTTAGTGGGCAAGACAGTCTGGCCTCTTTGGCCATGGTAGTGATTAAACAACATGGAGAAGAATTAGAGGATGAGTTAGTGAATGAGGTTGCAAATTTTGCTATAAGTTCTAGTGAGGAAGTGATAGAGGATGTACCATAAATTTTGGGACAACCGATTGATATAAGTGGGATGGAACAAAATTATGTTACCATGGGGATGCCTTGTCCCTTGGCTAATATGATTCCTAGAACGAGTTATTTCTTTGATGATATTACAAGATTTCACCGACTTATACCTCATAGTTGTCCTCTCAACACTTTGTTATGACCAATACATACTGTCACTTCGGCCTATCCAGGAACAAAAACAATTATGTTGTTACCAGGAAAAACTGTGAATATCAATAGTTGGTTGACAAAAATACAAGAGGATAAATTATTTAATGTGCTGGTAAAAAGGTCTAAAGCTTTTGCTTGGGATTATACAGACATGAGGGGGATTCACCCGAGTGTTTGTACTCATCACATTTATACTGATCCTAATATAAGACCTATTCGTCAACCACAGAGGAGACTCAACCCTGCATTAAAGGATCTTGTTAAAGTAGAGATTGAGAAACTCCTCCGTGCAGGATTTATTTATCCTATCTCAGATAGTAAGTGGGTGTCACCTATGGTAGTAGTACCAAAGAAAAATGGCAAGTGGAGAATTTGTGTGGATTATAGAGAACTTAATAAAGCCACCTTTAGAGATTATTTTCCCTTACCATTCGTTGACCAGGTTTTGGACAATTTGGCTAGGAGGAAATATTTTTCTTTCTTAGATGGATTTAGTGGTTACAACCAAATTCAGGTAGCACCAGAAGACCAAGACAAGACAATGTTTACTTGTCCTTGGGGTACATATGCATACCGAGTTCTTCCTTTTGGACTTTGTAATGCTCCAGTACTTTTCAGAGGGCCATTTTGGCTATATTTGCAGCACTTGTCAATGATTGTGTAGAGGTTTATATGGATGATTTCACAGTATATGGGTCAACCTATGATGAAGCTCTTCAAAACCTGGATAGGGTTTTGGAGGTTTGTGAGGAAAACTGACTATCCCTTAGCCATGAAAAGTGTTTAATAATGGTGGAACAAGGAATAGTCTTAGGCCATCACATTTCCTCAGAAGGAATAAAAGTTGATCCTAAAAAAATTGAAGTCATACAACAGTTGACTGTACCTCAAACACAAACAGATGTATGAAGTTTTCTTGGACATGTTGGATATTATAGAAGGTTCATAGAAAGCTTCAGTAAGATAGCAGCCCCTATGTTTTCTCTCCTCCAAAAAGATGTGGAGTTTAATTAGATGTCTGAGTGTCAAAAATCATTTGAAATGATAAAAGAAAAGCTTGTCTCTGCTCCTGTACTACGTGGACCAAATTGGAGTCTTCCCTTTCACATTTATGCTGATGCTTCAGATGATGCAATTGGTGCAGTATTAGGGCAAGAAGATGAGGATGGGGGTAAATATGCCATATATTTTATTAGTAAAAACCTAACGGCTGTTGAGAGAAATTACACGACAATAGAAAAATAATTCTTATCGGTGGTTCATGCCATCATAAAGTTTCGTCATTATATTACAGGATATAAAGTTACAGTTTATACAGATCACTCAGCTGCAAAGTATTTAATGAATAAACCTGTAGTTAATGGTCGAATAATGAGATGGTTACTACTTCTTCAGGAGTTCAACATGACAATACTTGATAAATCAGGGAAATTTAATGAAGTGACTGACTTTTTATCTCAAATCAAACAAGAAGAGGGTGATCGAGCACCTGTACAAGATGAGTTCCCAAACGAAAATTTGTTTGCTATCTCTATAAAGGTTCCTTGGTTTGCTGATATTGCCAACTATTTAGCTACTTTTGAAGTACCTCTTGAATTTACATTAAAACAAAGGAAGTGACTTATTTGAGAGTGTGCACCATTTAAATGGATTAATGGGATTTTATTTCGTTGTGGACCTGATATGGTTTTGAGAAGATGTGTTAGGGCTGATGAAACTTATAGTATTTTGAGGGCCTGTCACAATGATCCTTCAGGGGGTCATTATTCTGCAAAAAGAACTTCCCATAAAATTTTAGGTACT
Organism: Sequoia sempervirens; assembly: GCA_007258455.2. Taxonomy (NCBI): domain Eukaryota; kingdom Viridiplantae; phylum Streptophyta; class Pinopsida; order Cupressales; family Cupressaceae; genus Sequoia; species Sequoia sempervirens. Next base: position 32,248 of record VDFB02037759.1, on the reverse strand, counting down.
GGATATTATTGGCCTTCAATGCATAAAGAAAAATTATGTTCATCATTGTGATGAATGTCAAAGAGTAGGAAGACCAACTGCTTCAACAAAAATGCCTTTATAGCCTCAGGTAACTTTGGAACCATTCAAAAAATGGGGGTTAGATTTTATTAGCCCCATAGATCCTTCCTCACAAGGGAAGGAATATATATTAGTTTGTACCGATTATCTAACAAAATGGGTTGAAGTTCAAGCTTTACGAGTTGCTAGAGAAGAGCAAGTTGTTGATTTTCTCTATAACAAATTTTTTCTTCAATTTGGAGCTCCCCGAACTATCGTTATAGATCAGGGACCCCAATTTATGTCCAAATTTCTCCTAGCATTTACAGAACATTTTTAGGTGAGCCATAAGAAGTCATCCCCTTATCACCCTCAAGCAAATGGTCAAGTAGAGGTGACTAATAGGGAGTTAGAAAACATACTGACAAAAACTGTCTCTTCAGGAAGAAAAGATTGGGCGAGGAAATTGCCTAAAGTCGTTTGGGTGTATAATACATGGAAATCTACAACTGGATTAAGTACCTATGAGCTTGTTTTTGGAAATAAACCTCTTCTTCCCATTGAATTTGAACTTCAGACCCTAGGAACAACTATGGAATTGGGTCTAGATTTGAAATGAGCTCAAATAGAATGAGTTTTATAGTTAAATGAGTTGGGTGAGCTTCATTTGGATGCTGTTAATCAAACAAAATTAGTTCAACATCAACGAAAAGTTTGGCATGACAAATATATTAAAGAGAGAGAATTTCATAATGGTGACTGGGCCTTGCTATTCGATTCAAGATATAAAGACCATAAAGGAAAACTCAGAACTCATTGGTTGGGGCCATATGAAATCTTTGAAGTTTTCTCGAATGGCATAGTTCAGTTAAAACCTATTGATGGTGATTTACGAACTCTCTTAGTTAATGGCCATTGCCTACGTATTTATCATAAAACAGTTAATAAAGAATAATTTACAAAGCTGGTAGAAATGCAAGGAGAAATCCAATGCATTGACTCTGCCAAGGCAGAGTCTTTGATTTAATGTTTATATGTTATCTAAAAAAAAAAATGATGAAAATTTGTAATAAAAAGACATGTATACCCAATTTGTTTTCAAAGCATTTTTCATAAATTTTCGAACTTAACACGTGTTTTCATTTTGCAGGACCTCTCATAAAGGAATAACAACTTCCATAGCACCATTCCAAGATACTTTGGAGCCTAATTATTTAGCTGGCCAATGCTCTGGAACTTGACGGCTTGAACGTCCGATGCCTACCATGTTGGAAGGATGTTCTTGTGGAATGATATAACTCCTGAAGTTCGAGTTAAGTGGTGTTCATCATTTTCTTCTCTCCAGTTGCTGCTCCGGCTGCATCTTTCGACGATGCTCCAAAACTTTCATCTAGTTGCTTGCTCTGAAACTTATCCATTTTCCAACCTCCTAAAGCATTCCTTACGTGTGCTCCAGAACTTTAACCACTTTCTTTGTCTGAATGCATGCTTTACGCGTGCCCCAAAACTTATTCATTTTTCATTTCGCCAACTCCTTTCTAGAATTTTTTTCAAATCTTTCTCGATGCTTTGATTATCATACATTGGTACATGCGCCTTCTTTGCCATTATAATTAAAATTCGTCGTAATAGCCTGTCTTCATTAATGACTTTGTCATCCATGAGCTTCCTCATTCATGTCATAATAATTACACTGTCACCTCAGCCAATACCCTTGCATCATCCTATCAAATCGGTAGAGGTATAAGATCTTCAAGCAATCATGGAATGGAAGTAAGTACAAATTTTTGCTTTAAATAAGTAGTTATTTTCAAATAAAATATGATTGATTGGCAAGAGTTTCCTTTCCCAATTTAGTAAATTGAGCCACTTGATGATTAATTGTTAAGTACGCTACTCTTTTTCTGGCCCTTCATGAAAATTGAAATTATTACACAGCAAGCTCTGAGCAAGAGTAGAGTAAATGATTACAGTCTGATCATATTTTTAATATCAGTGCACAAGTCCTTGGCATTATTGAATTTTTCAGCAAGGTGGTAAGCAAGAGAGAGAGAGAGAAAAAATGGGTTGTACAAAGAAGAAATCTGAGTCGGCTTCTACAGAAAAGTTGTTGGGGTTAAGTAATATCTCTCTGCTATTTGAAGAAGTGGGCTGGTTGGATTTTGTCAGGAAATTTGAAGGGTATAATGAAAAGTTGGTGAATGCATTTGCAGAAAACTACTCTAATGGTCAGGTGATTCTGCATGGGAAGTGTTTTAAGGTGAGTTCAAAAATTATCTCTTCTATTTCATGGGTAGAAGATTCTGACATTAAAATATCTAAAACCACACAAACCACCTATCAGAAATTATCAGAATTATTCCTTAGACAGGGAGATCCTCAACCCATGATAGTTGTCAGTACTAGGGGACAAAATAAGGGGTTTCAGTGAGCTTCTATCTTAGAACCCTGGGGTACTGTTGTTGCATGGATTATTAGATATTTTACTTGTGAAGGTCAACTCACCACTGTGGTAAGACCAGCATTCTGCATGTTGACACATTTGCGGCATGGGAAGGAAGACCCTACTCTAAGGGTTAATTTGCCTTATTTCTTGAATGATTCTATTAATTCTTCAATAGAGAGATACAAATTGGTTCAGGGCCATTAAAACATCATGGGTTAATTCAATTGATTTGTAAATACCATTTCCGTAAGAAACCTAAAAGCAAATGGGAAAAATTTTTGGGGAAGTTTGATATGCCTACATCAGGAAGGAAGTTAGAATTAGGAGAATCTTCAAAACAAGTTGCTTCACCTTCCAGAGCAACTTCCCCCAAAGACCCTAAGGCTCCTAAACCCCAAATTCCCACCATAGTTGGTGAGGAAGTGCTAGAATTTAGAAATAATGAGTTTGAAACTCCGGCCCAGATAGAAGATGTAGAGATAATGAGTCCAAATGTGGATACTCACCCTGTTAAGAAGAGGAAAAGAAGAACTATTCTTCTAAATGATCCAACTATTTTAAATTATCAGGATACTCCTCCTTTAAGGAGGAGTAAAAGATTATCCTCTGGATCTGTAGAAACCCCAGCACAAAGTAAAGAGAATAGGTCAAAAGCTAAAAAGAAAAAGATAAACTTGGAAACTGAGGAGTCAATTCACCAATCCTCAGAAAAAGAAATATTTGTTGAAGAAGTACATTTTCACTTGGTGTCTGAAGAAGAAGTTGTAGAACAGGAAAATCAAGAAATAGAAAGGGGACAATCTCCACTTCCTATGGAGATTGATGACAGTATGTTAGGGAAATTGTCTCCAGTTATTAATAAAGTTGTTGAAATTGTTGAAACAAAAAATTGAAATTAGAGATAGAAGAGTTAAGAAATCAGCTGCATGAAAATAAGGAAAAGGTGAAATTACAAGAAGAGGAAATAATGATGTATAAGACTGTAATAAATGAAAGGAATCAAGAAATTCAGGATTTAAAGTTGGAAATGCAGGGAAAAGATACATCTATTAGTGAGCTGCAAATACAAATTCAGAATTGTGATAAGGAAAATAGGATACATAGGGATGAATTAAATAAAGAAATTCAGAATTTAAAAGGAAATTTTATGCTCATGTTTTCAGCCTTTGAAGAGGAAAAGAAAAGACAGAAAGAAGAATTAAATACTTCTCTTAGTAAGATTGTAGAATTAGAGCAGGACTTACAAGAAAGCACAAGTAAACCAAAGATGGAATCCAAAGAAGTTCAAACCGAGCCAACAGTAACTGAATGGTTCCAAATTCAGATTCCTCCATTATTAATGAAATTGATGGAACGGTGCTATTTCCTAAGAAATGCACAAGTTGAGAATAACAGACTAAAAATGGAAATGGTGTTATTAAGAGAAGCATTTCATAAAGCTTATAAGGGGAAACATGATGCATGTCAAATAGCTGAATTTCTTTTATCCTGTAGAAGACCATCCAGATTGTATTCCATGTTTTTGAATGAACAATGTTTTAGATGGAAATTGTTTAGAATTTACAATGATCAGCCTTATGAACCTAATGATAAAGAATTTGTTAAAACATTTGCAGACTCAAAGCCTGAGGAGAAAGATATGCTCTGTGAATTCTTTACCCATGATCTTTTGTTAGAGAAGCATACTGATTTCTTTGTTAATCTTTTTGTGGGGGAAGTGCAATTAAGATCTCTATTGTCTACTATGTGTAATCAAATCCATTCGCAAGAACGTAATAAAGAATATGTTCAAGTAGAGAAAAGTATAGGACTTCAAATGAGATCTCCAAATAGTAGACCAACAGCTTTTAAAAAGATATTTGTAGCTCTTTTGCTGGATGAGAAAATGAAGGAAAGGTATGATGATAGCCTTCAAGTTTGCTATAATCATTTCATAGAACAGGGGAAAAAATTGGTTGGCAAGGCTTGGCATGCATGTGAAGAGAGATACACTCCATTGCCTATATATCTAAAGAAAAGAGAAGTGATCTCTCCTCTTGGTCTTAGATGGTCCTTCAGAAGAGCAGATGCCTTGGCCAAAATTTTAGGAGATCTCAGAACAAAATGGATAGGAATAAGGTGTAGACCTCCTTTACTGCTATATCCAGCCCCTGCTTTTCATATTAATACATATCAGGATGACAGAATTTTCAATGAATGGAAACGGGGAGTTGCTTTTCGTGGAGGTTTCCACAATTCCCCTATAAACTTTGATGTCACATAAAAATATTTGTATGATATCAATGCAAAATATGAAGAAGGGAGTAGAGGGAAGAATTATAATCAGGGGACAGGAGGACCTGCCAAGAACTAGGAAGGGGAGGAAATGATGAGGTAAAATTAACCTCATCATGATAATACCATAAAGACTTGGTTCATACATGCAAATATCTATCCTCTACCAATTAATTAAATTTTAGGAGAAATAATTGCTTAATTTTAGTAAGAACTTGTATAAACTTTATTTCTTTTGATTTCTTAAAGTAATTTTCCAATAAAGATTTAATGGGTTGTTTTAAGTGTTTTGTAGATAATAATCGGTCAATCAAAGTTACAGATTGAAGTATCCAGCTGGCACATGCTCCAGAATAGTTAGAGATATATGCTAGAAATATGCTCTGGAACTTTAGGATGATGGACCGAAGATGTTTTTTAAAGTTGTTATTTCTGTTATCTTTTAAATTAAAGACTTTAGGCTCGACTTGAGCCTCTTAAATGTTGTGTAATAGGATTAAAGATATACAAGTTATACGTAGATCTGTTTAGATATTTTTCAATGGTTATCCATACCATCTAAAATATAGCATGTAGTTATAGTTTCTCTATAAAAGATACGGTCTTTGGAAGTAAGAAATATATAGTGAAAAGTAATGTTATAATGTCAGAATGTTTTCCAAAGTTTATGAATAGAGAGATTATTATCTGAAATTCTGAGTTATGAGTTATGGATGATAACTATGGTTGATAGAAGTGTTCCTAAATAGTTGTGAATGTGAGCTGTGAATGAATGTGTTGTCCCACGACCTGGCCACTCAATGGGAGTAGATAAGTGTTCTCTTTTATTATATTTTTGTTCTGTAGAGAGTCTTTTGAATTTACTGTTATGAAATTTTAGCTTTGAAGTATTTGTTATCTTTTCACTTTCGTAGTCTCTATTATTCACTATTAGAATTTTTACTATTAAGAAAATGTTTTATGGATTGCTACAAGCTTTTCTGCTCTTATAATTTTTCAGCTTCTTAGTTTAGTTGTTTCAATGCTTGTTAATTTAGTCATTATGCTTTCTAAATTAGTATACTTATGCTTATAGTTCAAGCATTTTCTGTTTTCCTAGGAATAGATTACTTTACAGTTTGATAGTTAAATAGTTTGAAGTTAGAATCAATCTTAAGTTGTTCTTAAAAGTTAGGAAACATGAGGGAGATACTCCAGACCTCTTCTATTACAGATTGTTTTGAAGATTTCACTCCAAATAAAAAATTGAATATTATATTCTGTGCAATGGGACCTAATGACAGCCTCTATTAGTGCTGCTCTCTTCCCAACAATGAAGTGTGTGTGGCATTTTGTGCCTATCAAATCATTCATAGGAAATAATTTGAGGTTTGAAATGTTGTAAAAGCTTTGGTGCATCACCATTTTCATTTTTTATTTGCATTTATTTCTACCTTTTACCCAAAGACAAAGAAGATATGACTTTCTATTAAAATCCCAAAGGTTATTTCCAAAGTGGAGGTAAATTTGGTCCCCCATTCATTGAATTTCCCATAAGACTATTAGAGAGGTGCTTTGGATGATCAACAACCCCTAAAAATTGAACTCTTGTTAGTATTTAAAAAATCACTTTGGTGATAAATTAGCTAATGTCGTAGTTCATCCCCCACTTTTTAATGAATTTTTAATGAAGATATAGCTTTTACTAATTTTCAAAGTGGATACATTTTGAAAAATAGAAATTTTAGTGTGCTCCCACTTAAATTTTTTGAAAACTAATTAAAAATATTTTTTGTATATATATGTAGAATGAAATCTAGTTTCTAAAATGTAATTTATTTCTAAAATCTTTTGATGGATGGTTGTGGCTCAAAAATACCACAAATAATCGCTTGACAGAAAAATAAATACACTAACAAAAGAAATTAAAGATGCAAACCTTAAAATACTCAAAATGTGGAAAATAAATTACATGGCTAGATAGCTATGAGAGAGCTTAAAATTACTACAGTGTTTTTTTGAGTTGATTTTGAAACATGTGCAAACTTGATGGGGAGCACACTTGAGATTATGTCATTTTTTATAATTTGGAAAAGCAAATCTTTACATTGGAAAGTCACTCAAAACCTTTGGGTTGGAATCCTAAGGAAAATCCAAGCCAAAGGCTCTAGAATTTCCAAAGAAAGAAAACATATGAGGGTACTATAACACGTTGAAGTTATGTTTAAGAAAAACATAATGCAACACATTATAAAATTCTTGCATTATGCTTCACTAAATTCCAGTATCCCATGCTAATTTTTGTGGTAAATTTTGTTATGATTTTAACACGTGGCATTAGAAACTATACTCAATTTCTAGTTTTGCAGTTGGCTATTTATTAGATGCATGTATTGGTGGTTTGAGGAAGAGGCATAGATAGAAGGCAGTGTTAGTTTACAAATCCATTATATTTATTTGAAAACCACTTTGAACATGATGGAAATGATGATATTCTTGTTGAAAAGGAAGAATATAATAATGATCTCTTAGATGACATTATCTAAGTCAAGCTTATCATAATCCCTAGTCACCAAAGCACAAATCATCAAGATCTTATACACCAAGGGAATACTAAAGAATAAGATATTACACTAACCCAAGCTCAAAATCCACTAGTCATCCTCATGAAAAGGAAGGCAATCCAGTATAATATATCCCAAGGAAATAAAAAGAAACCATTATTCGGTACATATTAAGAAATTGATCCAAGCTCTGCACTCATCACCTTGAACATATATGTAAGAAAACCATTCCAAATCAATAAATATGCATCCCTAAAACACTTACAAAATTAAACCCTATACTCGTCCATATCAATCTTGATTCTACTTCATCCATCCTTATGAGCCTTCCATTAACCATTAAACCCTTAATTCTAAAGGAACTAAGTTTCAACCCCCATCAAGAGGAACTTTCATGCTTAATCCAATTCTAAAACTAAAATTTGCTTGACCCATTGCATGTCTCAAATGAACAAATGATAACCCTTTCTCCCTGCATAAATCTCATAGAAAACATACTTGCAAAAAGTGTGATCAAATCAACCAACTAATCATACCAAAACTAACTCAATAAAATGAATTCAACATGGCTATAAATTCATTCTTTTATTTAAGGGTTACTAGAAAGTAGTCAAAAAGTAAATATTTGAGTAGTGTCATATACCCAGCAAGTGTGAAATACAAGTTTCAAGATCACCAAGAGGGTATATGGTATAGGTATATAGGGTTGAGATTATGTTTAGGGCTTTAGGGCTTTAAGGTTGAGTGTATAGTGTTTAGGGCTAGAGTATTGATGGTATTGGGTAGAAGGCATTGTTTTGGGTTAAGGGTAATGGGTATAGCGTACAGGGTTTTCAATGTTAGGTATAGGGTATAAGGTTTATGGTTGAGGGTGTAGGGTTTAGGGCTTAAGGTATAGGGTTGAGGTTTGAGGGTCTAGGGTTGATGGATAGTTTTCATGGTTTAGGGTATAGGGTTAAGTGTATAGGGTATGAAATGTAGAAAATTGTCGCTTTATGTTTTGGGAGATAGAACCATAAATTTCCTTCAAGTTTCATTTAAGGATACCTTAGAGATCTCAATCTAGGGATGGAAATGAGGGAAAGAGATCTGCAATATGGTGTCCTAGGGGTGTGATTAAAGACTAAAAGGGGGTTCACCACCAAGCAAAGGCTTGGAAAGAAAGAAATGCAATGATATGTAAACCTAACTATACAACTCAAAATATGGAATTGAAAATAAGAATACTAAACTGAGAAAGGATAGGTGTGCACCTTGAAAATTCAAGAGACTCAAAACAAGGTCTGAAATCTTGAAAATCTAACTTTTACAACACATTGGGGCTCATACACCAAGTTGGGCAATTCATTTGCAGTTTAGGCTTTCTAGGAAGAAACTAGAATTTCACAGTGATAGGTCGGAATCCTCTGAAATCAGGGAAAAGTGCTATACCAAGACTCATATGCCAGAAGTGGCATATCAGTCCCATTTTTCCTTTTTGGAAAATTAAGATCTGAACCTATTCTCCTATCTCTATTCTTCCTTCTAAACTTTGTTTCTAGATCTAAACCTACTGAAAACTTGCAAAACAGAATATTGTATTGATTTTCTTATGGGGGGTTTTCCTTGGTCAAACCCCTAGTTTGGTAGTTAAACATTGATAGAAATAATAGATTTTGAAAGTAAATATGAGTGCAATTACTAATCTTTAGTGTATCTAAGATTAGGAGATCTAAAATGCAATGAAACCCTATTATAATGTGCTAGAATAAGATGCATGAATGAAACATAAAGATGATGAATCACTTTTGGAGATATCTAATCACCCTAATAAGAAATAATAATGCATGTAACTTCCTTTAGGTAGAAAATAGAGTGATAATGGAGGATGGAATCACTTAGGAAACAAGTCATTAAGCTTGGTTCAATGGCTAGTTGCATCTCCCCAACCTAGATTTCATCATTATTCTCCATAGGAAACCATCATCAATCCTTGACAATGTTAGATCTTGAATGAAAGTGAGCTTGAAGACCTACAAAAACACTATAACACTACTCCAAGAATCCAACTTTATGTGCTCCTTGCTCTTGAATGCTCTTGTGAAAGTATGCTTGAGTGCTCAAGTTGATATTATGAATGCTTAAGTCTTGAATCATTTTCTCTAGGTGAAATAATGATTTGAAACCTTGTTTATATAGGAACTTCATATAACTTACCATTTATTAGATCCCAAATGTCAACATCAACCAAAAATTTGAATTAAAAACCTTAATTTCCCACTCAAACCCTAAAAAGGGGCCATCCAGGACTCATACACTTAAGGTGGCATATGAGTCCCACCCTAGTTTTTTCGGGTGAGAAAATGTTAGGTCAAGTTAGAAAATTGAATGCCTTTATTGATTTCATCAGGATTTCAATTGAAATAAGCCTTGGGATCCAAAATAAAGGGTCTTAGGGGCCTATTAATGATGATTTAAAGGCTCATAAATGCAAGGATACTAAAATAGATCCAAATTAAGTGTGAAATTATACTATCTCCAAGAAGGAAGTACAATTTTCTACACTACAGGGTATAAGTCTTAGGTTTGAGGATATTTGATATAAAGTGGATGGTATTGGGTTTATGGTTGAGGGTTCAATTTATCTAGTTAGGGTTGAGGGTATAAGGTATAGGGCCACGGTTATAGGGTTGAGGATATAGGGTTAAGGGTTGAGGGATGAGGGTGTATGGTTTAGGGTTAGAGGTATATGTTTGATGGTTAAGGGTATAGGGTTGAGGGATAGTGTTTAGGGTTGAGGGTATAGGCTTAAGTTTATAGGGTATAGGGCTTAGAGTTTAAGATATATTTGTATAGGGTTGATGGTATTGGGTTTATAGTTAAGGGTATAAGGTACTTATTTAGGGTTGAGTATATAGGGTTTAGGGTTTATGGTATAAGTATAGGGTATAGCGTATATGGTATAATGTATAGCGTTTATGCTTTAGAGTTGAAGGTATAGGGTTTAGGGTATAGGATTGATGTATGGATTTTAAGATTTAGGGATTATGGTATAGGGTTTAGGCTATAGGGTTGAGTTATAGAGTATAAAGTTGAGGGTTTAGCATACAGGATTTAGGGCCTATGGTTGAGGGATAGTTTTCAAGGTTAAGGGTATTAGGGTATAGGGTTTAGGGTATAAGGCTGAGGGTATATAGTCAAGATGGTAGTGTTTATACTTTAGGGTTGGTGGTATAGGCTTTAAGATTTAGGGTTAGGGTATATGGTTGAGGATTTGAGGGTATATAACTAATGGATAATGTTAAGGGTTTATGGTATAGGGTATAGGGCTTAGGGTTGAGGATATTAGGTAAAGGATTGAGGGTATATAGTTTATAGATGAGGTTATAAGGTATCTATTTAGGGTTGATGGTATAGGTTATACGGTATATGATTGAGGGTATAAGGTTGATGGTATAGGGTTTACTATTGAGGGTTGACATTGTAGGGTTGAGGGTTGAGGATATAGGGCTAAGGGATAGTGTTCAAGGTTACATGGGTATAGAATAAAGTGTATATGGTATAGGGCTTAGGGTTGAGGATATTTATTATAGAGTTGAGGGTATTAGGTTTATGCTTGAGGGTATATGGAATTTATTTAGGGTTGAGGGTATAAGGGATAGGGTTGAGAAAGTGAAACAAATAAAATTGTCACTCTAAGTTTTGGGAGATAGAATGACCAATTTCCTTCAAGTTTCATTCAAGGAAACCTTATAGATCTCAATCTAGGAATGGAAATGATGGAAATAGATCTACAATAAGGTGTCCTAGGTGTGTGATTAAAGATAATAAGGCAGTTCACCACTAAGCAAAGGCTTGTAAAGATAAGAAATGTAAATGATATACAAAACCTAATGATATGACCTAGAAAATGAAATCAAATCAGGCTAATAAACTATAGATAAACAAAGGTGCACCTGGAAAGATAAATAGGCTCAGAACAATTTCTAAAATCTTGAAAATTAGACTTTTAATGGACACTAGGAATCATATGCAAAGCTGGGTGATTTAGTCCCAGTTTAAGGTTTTTCGGCAAAAACTAGAATCTCACAGTGACAAATCTGAATCCTCTAAAGTCCGAGAAAAGTGCTATACCAAGACTCATATGCCACAAGTGGCGTATCAGTCATGTTCTACCATTTTTTATAAATTCAAGTTCTAAATATCTTCTTCTATGTCTGCTCTTCCTTCCAAAGTTTTTTTCTGGAACTGAACTTGTTAAAGCCCTACAAAACAAAATATTGTATTGATTTTCTTATGGGGGGATTGCCTCCTTCAAACCCCTATTTTGGTAGTCAAACATTGATAGAAAAAATAAATATTGAAAGTAAATATGACTGCAAGCCTTAATCTTAAGTGCATCTCATATTAGGATATCTAAAATGCAATGAAACCATATTCTAATGTGTTAGAATAAGATGCATGAATGAAACATAAAGATGATGACTCACTTTGGGAGATCTCTAATCACCCTAATAAGCCATAATAATGCATGTACCTTCCTTTAGGTAGAAAGTAGAGTCATAATAATGGAAGGAATCACTTAGGAAACAAGTCATTAGGCTTGGTTCAATGGCTAGTTGCATCTCCCAGCCTAAAATCCATGATGATTCTCTTCATAGGAACCATAACTCTAATCCCTTGACAATGCTAGATCTTGAATGAAAATGAGCTTGAAGACCTGCAAAAACACTATAATGCTGCTCCAAGACTTCAAATTTATGTGTTCCTTGATTCTAAATGCTCTTATGTGAGTATGCTTGAGTGCTCAAGTTGATACTATAAATTCTTAGATCTTAAATCAATTTCTCTAGGTAAAATAATTATTTTAAACCTTGTTTATATAGGCACTTCCTCTAATTTACTATTTATTAGATCCCAAATGCCAACATCAACCAAAAATTTGAATTAAAAACCTTAATTTCTCGCTCAAACCCTAAAAAGGGGCCACACGAGATTCATACACCACTTATGGCGTATGGGTCCCACCTACGGGGACTTATACACCCAAGGTGGCATATGAGTCTCACCTTAGATTTTGGAGGCGAGCAAATGTCTAGTTGTTAGAAAATTGAATTCCTTTCTTAATTTTGTCAAGATTTCAATTGAAATAAGCCTTGGGATCTGAAATAAATTGTTTTAGGGGCGTATTAATGATTATTTAAAGGGTCATGAATGTAGGGGTACTAAAATAGGTCCAAATTAAGTGTAAAATTTTATCATCTCCAAGAAGGGAATACAATTTTCTACACTACATTTAGCCACCACTTTATGGCCCATATGACTCTAAGTGCATATGCAAGCTAAAGGAATTAAAACAATAAACTTCATTTCATAAGAGGACACTCATATGGATTCATTTGCAAGCATGGGAGAATGAAGCCCCCACTGCAACTATCTGCAAAACCAATTCATTAGTCATTTAAAAATCCTCTTATCTAACTTCTTCAAGAAATCAAATTTGAGCGTAGATGTATGCTCCCTCTTGATTTCGCTTGCTTTAGAGGTGGAATCAATGTACCAGTCTAACCACATCGAATTGCATAAGTCATATCATAAGGTATTTCCAAGTACCATACCACATAGTGATAGACATGTAATGATGATGGGAGTGTAATCACGATTCCAACACAATAAACGACGTCGAAAATGGAGCACTCTAGCCCCCGATATGCTAGTTTGAATGAAAAAGGACTTTTAACCTAAATATGCAAATGACCTAATTTGAACATATATAAGAGTAAAAAGTGAAGGAATTTGTAATAATTTTTCATTTACCTCCCTGTAGTTTGATTTTGGTGCAGAATGAGTGATAATATCAAGTGTACGATCATACGTGCCTCCAAGACTCGATAGCCTAAGCGCGGAGGTGGCACAAGGCGACCTACAACATCCGGTGAGTGAATTCTTCTCTACCTTAGGTTTGATTTTACGCATTTATTTTATGTTTTACATATTTGTAGATAGATTTAGGACCCTAGAAGAAAAATTTGCAAAACATCCTTTTTTCGCAAAGTGTCCCTTTTTTCGCAAAGTGCCTCACTTTTTCATGAAGTGTCCCACTTTTTTGTAAAGTGTCTCATTTCTTTGCAAAGTGTCCCAAAAGGGGAAGAAAGTATCTAGAACCCTTAGAAAAGTACCTTAGATAAAATTTAGCATACTTTCTGACTATTGATGCATAGATTTAATATTTTAGAATGCTTATAGATAATATTCTTGTTTTTTTGTTAAATTCCTCCTCGATCATGACAATGTCTTAGTGGTAGATTATTCTATCAATTACAAGAACTAATCACCACACTGTTAGAGGATACACAAAATTTATAGGATATTGGGATACATTGGGTGTATCTCATTCCTCCTATGAGATACCATGATTCCATGCAAATGACATTAGAAAAGTGGTGGGATACAGATACATGCACCTTTCATCTACTAACTAGCGAGATGACGATCACTTTGGAGGATGTACATCAAATTCTTTGAGTTCCAATTCAAGGTGCGACTTTCCATTTTGAAGAGGGCCATACATATAAGAAGATGACAATAGATATACAGTATTGTCTTTGAGGATTGGTTCGAGATGAGATCATGCCCAGGCCACATATTGAGTTACAATGGCTACTCTATGCATGATCGCCACTTATGTGATGGATTATGATTTTCACCATAGCACTAGTACTAGTCCTAGATGGCCGAGGAGTACACCTAGATGGAAGCATAGTTCACATGATATGGGAGATGGAGCATCATAGGACCATTTATGCATTGGGTCATAGCATGCTTGCACATATTTACTATGATCTAGGATGGTTCACTTATCACAAGGAAAAGAGCATGGTGCATTGTACACTAGTACATGTTTGGTGCTTGGAGCATATCACATGCACGATGCCAACAATATTTCCTTCTGCATGTGCCCTGGGATATCCACAATCCTTTAGTTATCCACTGAGATGAGAGTGGCAGTATGGAGATATTCTATTCTGGAGAGTCGGATTTGACCACCTGGATTAGGAGGATATCTTATAGAGACCCTACTAGTTGATACTGTAGTGGCCAAATGAGACCCACAAGTTGAGGAGGATGTAGAGGGATACGATTTTACTAAGGAGGCATGATTATGTAATAAGACTATTCTACTATGGTTGTGTCATGAGATAGTTCAGACAAGTACAGGTGCCACCAGTCGTGCAACCATTTTATAGGTGATCAATGTGGAGTGCCCAAAGGCCAGGGGATATGAGGTGACTCATAATCGATGATATTGTCTCTAGTGACTTAGATGACTTAGATCTCGACATGCCCCCAATCTTCAACATTGATGACATCGGTGCTACAGATTCATATGAGGAGTGGTGGGTCACAGCACGACCAACTCTGGTATTTCCTATGGATAAGCCTATAGGCTTAGCAGGACCTCTTCTAGATTAGAGGGATGAGGAGAAGGAGACATGTGAGGAGGAAGGGGTCAGGGTTACAAACCTATTTGTGGATGAGGTAGAGGACAACTATGACAAGGAGGAAATATGAGGAGGGGAGAATGAAGAGGAGGACAAGGGGGAGGATGAGGGAGACAATGAGGAGGATGAGAGTCAGCTGATGAGTGAGGGTAGTGACATAGCAGATGAGGGTCAAGTTTCCCATGAGTGGAGAGATTTAGTTCCCACCCATGTTACTAGATCACAATTAGCAGCCGCAGCATGCGCCAAAACTTATGTACATGGAGAGGCTAGCACATCTTTTATTCCTCTTGCATAGGATGAGGTTATTTTTAAACAGTTCATTGGAGATCTAGGTAATGATATGTTATTTATGTTTGTGCTTATGATTTCATGATTATGTTCACGCTTTTGATTTAAATATATATATCACGATGTGTACTAATTAGCTTTATGATTTCTATCTTGCAAGGTTCATGAGAGAGTTGCATGATCTCTACTGATGGGAAACCATAGAGATAGTACCTCCTTTACTTAGAGATGAGGCTATTGGCACAGATTGCATGACCTCACCTATTGTGGAGTAGCATGCAAAGTTGTTCAAGCCTTTTGCAAGGCCGAGAGGAGCAATATACGACGAAGCTACTAGGCATGTTGATCGAGCTAAGGGTGATTTTTTAGCACCATAGGATGCCTATGAGGAGCTTCAGTCATCTCGTGATCCAATGGAGGTCAAGAGACTTCGTACAGAGGTTTCCAAGCTACAGGAAAATAGTGACTGCATAGAGCGATAGTTCCCTGAGGTTGTCAGATGGGAGGCCGTGGTGGTTGGATGAGCAGGTGGACTACAATATGCACTTGATTCTCTTATTAGTTCACAATCACATACTACAATATCTCAACGGACCATATCTCGATGGATCGTCTCTTGACATATGAGATCACCAAGTCTTGAGGGATCTGGTAGCCATATTCCACACTAGCATTGTATATTTGATTATATGTACTAAAACTTTGTGATATATATAATATGATCATTTATGTTTGATTGTTTATGCTTATGTGTTTAAGTTAGATGGAAATGTGATATATCAAATAATATTTGTAAGACTGTTTAATAAATGTCTCCATAATCTAACATGCTTTATGTGCTCTAATTAATACTATTCTAGTTTCCTTTTAGATGCAAAATTATGATTAAGTATGTTATGCTAAATTAAATGCAGCTATGATCTAATTGTAGAACATTAAATGCATATAAGGATGTAATCTAACACAACATACAATATTAGCTTGAGTAGTATGAGACCTAAAGTAACCATTAATTTAAATAATTACTTTAGTATTCAAGACACACAAATGATTGTTTGTCAAGAATGAAGCAATGTGAGAGAACATAGAATTTCATCTACTAACTCTAACACCACCACTTTATCATTCACACAATTCAAGAAGATAGAAATAGTGTCAATGCAAATGTGTGCAATTAATAGGTTCTTTAAGAGGTGTACCATCCATTTTTGTTAACGTGTATGCTCCAGATCCATATCTTTCACCAATTATGTAAGGTCCTAACCAATTAGGACTAAATTTTCCTTTTTCAGTTGGGGCAGCATTGATGTTACAATGATTTTCAAATAACACCGAATCACCTTTAGTAAATAAACAAGGGACAACATGATCATTGTAACTACGTTGTGATTTTTTGGAATAAGCTTGAAGATGCTCAAAAGAATTAATGTGTCATTCATCAAGCATTTCAAGTTGATACAATCATTGTTCACTATAAGTATTGTCATCAATAAGTCCTTGAAGAGCAATTCTTAATGAAGGAATCTCTGACTCCAAGGGCATTATTACCTCGATACCATGGATAAGGTTATAAGGAGTATTCCTAGTTGGTGTTTTAATACTAGTATGATAAGCCCATAACACATATGTTAACCGCGTGTGTCAATCCTTATTATTTTTTCTTACTTTTTTCCTTAATATTTTCTCAAGGGTTCTATTAGTTGATTTAGCTTGACCATTAGATTGTGGGTAGTAGGGTGTTGAAAAATGATGTTGGATGTTAAACATTTCTAAGAACTTCTTCATTTCATTATTCTTAAATGGTGTCCCACTATTTGAAACTAACATAGAAGGAAGTCCATAGTGAGCAATAATGTGTTCCAATATGAAATGGCATATTATATCAATAGTTGTTGAATGAAGGGAAATGGATTCTACCCATTTCATGAAATAATCTATTGTGGTAATTATGAATGTATGTTCGGCTAAAGATGGTGAAATTTTTCCAATAAGATCCAAACTCCATACCGAGAAAGGCCAACTAGGAACTTGGGCACAAAGCTCGGAAGCAGGAGTGTGAATCAAATTGCTATGTCTTTTACACTTGTAACATTTCTTAATTTATTCAAATAAATTTTGTTCAATATGTCTCCAATAGTATACTATGAGGATTAGCTTTTTAACTAATGATCTTCCTCCAAAATGGCCTCCACAAGCACCTACATGAGCTTCTGCAAGTGCTATGGGGATTTTGGATTGTTTAAGAGATCTAAGTAAGACACCATCAGAGGACCTTTGATACAACACGTCAACAAGAATTATATATCTAGATGCTATTTTTCAAAGGTAGTCTTGAGTATTCTTAGTTGTCAATTTAGGAAAGGTACCTTCTTTTAAATAATTAAATATCGGTGTATACCATTAACTAGAGCTTTCCGTGAAATGAAGAAAATTGTCGCTCTATGTTTTGGGAGATAGAACCACAAATTTCCTTCAAGTTTCAGGTATGTGTAGGATCATGATGGGCCAAAAAGTATGGATATGATGGGTATGTGTGGTATGTGGTCGATGACTTTTTTTACCCAAAATTGATGAAACAAAAAGGGGGTTTAAAGGAGATTCCCACCTTTCCAAAGAATATAAATTATGTTCTACTTTGAATTTAATAAATAATTATTATTCATTTCTATTTGAATTACAACTAAAGTCCCGATTGATAGGTTGATTGAAAACATCTATATCTTTCAAACGTATCACATTTTTGAATCTGAAACATGCATCACATTCTATGCTTTGCATACTATAGGATTAAAAAGAAAAATGAATTTCATGAAGTTTTGACCAAGTTAATGTGGTTAGACATACAAATTTTATATTTTTAAAAGTTGTAATAAAAATTCATAAATAATTATTTACTTGGAAAAAATTACAAAAAAATATGCATCACATTGGGACATGAGTCCCCTACTTATATCTAAAATATTATAAAAAATATTAGCATTTTATCAGGTTTTAGGTGGCCTAATGTGACACCTACTCTATTTTTTCCTTTGAAATTTAAGTACCATCAATTGAGATTTCAATTTTTCACCAAATAGATTTTTTTTTAAAATAAACCTAGTAGTTTAGAAAATACATCCACTTTCTATAGATTCTATTCTTAAATATTTTTGAAATAATATAGATAAATTTTTCAAATTTTACTCAAGTTTCAACTTCTATTTTTCTAAACTTTTTACAATTTCTTAAGGGCCTATTTTTCATGATGATCTTGCACATATCTCTTCATTCAAGGAAACCTTAGAGATATCAATCTAGGGATGGAATTATGGAAAGAGACCTGCAATAAGGTGTCTTAGGGTATGATTAAAGGCAATAAGGGGGTTCACCACCAAGCAAAGGCTTGGAAAGACAAGTAATGAAAGTAACAAGTAAAACCTAATGATATGACCTAGAAAATGAACTCAAATTAGAATAACAAACTGGAGATAAACAAAGGTGCACCTGGAAAACTGAAGATGCTCAGAACAAGGTCTGAAATCCTAAAAATGTGAATTCTAAAGCATACTGGGACTCATACACTAGGTTGGGCGATTTAGTCCTAGTTTAGGGTTTCTAGGAAGAAATTAGAATTTCATCATGACAAGTTTGAATCCTCTGAAATCCAAAAAAAGTGTTATACCATTCAGGGTGATCCCACAAAATTGGTTTACAATTTCTAGAGATTCTAATTTTAATAAATCATATATTTTTAGAAATATAATTATTTAAGACTTAAAAGTTTCATTTAAATTATTCTAATTAAGATGGTTTGATCAACCACGATCAAACCCTTGATAGAACCCGCTAGTTTTAAACCATACCTAACAGAGTCTCCTTTACACCTATCAAATGCTGATAAAACCACTTTAGATTTACCTTTGGGTGATCAATGAATTCATTTAAAATTTATTTTGTAAGTAAGTATGTAGTCCTTTGTTATAAACCTTCCCAAAAAGTATAAATTTTAAATAAATTTAATTTTATTATCATATTTATTTTTGATTTATTGTGAATGTACATTTTTCACGCAAAATCAAGCTCTTTGTTCTGCACATGTGGAAAAATAGAAGATTATCAAAAAAAAATTGAAAAATATGAGTGCACTAGATATTGAAGTCCTTGATCAGCAAAAAAAAAAATTGAATTTGATACATACAAAAAGTTGTCTTATACAGTCTGCCTATGTCTGAATTGTAATTGGTTTGACTTTGAAACTTGATTAAGGAAAAAATATTCAATAAAAAACTATGAAACCAATTGGAAGCATTAGATATCGTAGTTACAAATATAAATTCAAAAAAATTAGAATTTCATCCTTCATGGAAAAAAAGTTGTGTTATACAATGAGCGTCCTTAAAAATGGTGTTTACAAAAAAAAACTAGTTATCTAAGGAGATGGAAATAAAAGTGCAATCTGATTCAAAAAAAATTGAAACAAATATATTTAGAATCTACAGAAATATGCCACAAATCACTAGTTTGTATCATCTTCAAATTCCTCACAGTTTAGCCGCTATAGGTGCCCGAAAGTGAAGATTTAGTTAGAAAAAATTAGTTCAGTGTCCAGTTTGGCCAAAAATTATAAATCAGTATTGTGGGATCACCCATGACTCATATGCCACAAGTGGCATATTGGTCTCATTCTACCATTTTTTGAAATTTAACATCTGAATCTGTTCTTCTATGTCTACTCTTCCTTCCAAACTTTGTTTCCAAATTTGAACCTACTAAAAACCTGCAAAAACAAAACATTGTATTGATTTTCTTATGGGAAATTTTCCTTGATCAAACCCATACTTTGGTAGTTAAAACTTGATAGAAATAATAAATATTGAAATTGTGAGTGCAAGCCCTAATCTTAAGTGAATCTAATATTAGGAGATCTAAAATGCAATGAAACCATATTCTAGAATGTGTTAGAATAAGATGGATGATTGAAACATAGACATCATGAATCACTTTGGGAGATATCTAATCACCTTAATAAGCCATAATAATGCATGTACCTTCCTTTAGGTAGAAATTAGAATTATAATGGAGGATGGAATCACTTAGGAAACAAGTCATTTGGCTTGGTTCAATCGCTAGTTGCATCTCCTCGACCTAGAATCCATCATGATTCTTCATAGGCAACCATCATCAATCCTTGACAATGCTAGATCTTTAATGAAAGTGAGCTTGAAGACTTACAAAAGCACTATAATGTTGCTCCAAGACTTCAACTTTATGTGCTCCTTTCTCTTGAATGCTCTTATTAAAGTATGCTTGAGTGCTCAAGTTGATATTAAGAATGCTTAGATCTTAAATCAATTTCTCTATGTGAAATAATGATTTTAAACCTTTTTTATGTAGGCACTTCCTCTAATTTACCATTTATTAGATCCCAAATGCCGACATCAACCAAAATTTTTAATTAAAAACCTTAATTTATCACTCAAACCCTAAAAACGGGCCACAAGGGACTCATACTCCAGTTGTGGCATATGGGTCCCACCTAGGGGAACTCATATGCCCAAGGTGGTGTATGACCCCCACTCTAGTTTTCTAGGGTGAGAAAATGTTAGGTTGTTAGAAAATTGAAAGTGTTTATTGATTTTTTCAAGATTTCAACTGAAATAAGGCTTGGGATTTGAAATAAAGGGTCTTACGGGCCTATTAATGATGATTTAAAGGGTCATGAGTGCAAGGCCACTAAAATAGGTCTGAATTAAGTGAAATTGTACCATCTTCAAGAATAGTGTACAATTTTCTACACGATAGAAAGATATAAGGTATAAGGTTAACAGTGTAGGGTTTAGGGTTTAAGTATATGGTTGAGGGTTGTGGGTATATTTTTGAGGGATAATGTTTAGGTTTAAGAATATAGGGTTAAGTGTATAGGGTATAGGGATTAGATTTTAGTATATTGTATAGGGAGCTAAGGGTATTGGGTTTATAATTGATGGTATAAGGTATGTATTTAGGGTTTAGGGTATAGGGTTTGGGGCATAAGGTTGAGGGTATAAGGTTGAGGGTATACAGTTGAGGGAATAGGGTTTAGGGTCTAGGGTTGATAGTATAGGGTTTAGGCCTTAGGTTTGAGGTATATATTTTAGGGTTGAGGGTTTAAACTTCACATATCAATCCACTAACCATTCTCACATTTAGATCCACATTGATTCTCATATTATCTTGAAACTAGAATTGTAAATTTTTCTTATGGAAAAAGATCTAGGAAGTAGACATTTTGAACACCCAACATCCATGTCCACATCTAATACCTATTTTAGTAAAATTTTAATTGATTTGAGTAAAAGAGATGCAAAATTTGATAAGGTGACTAGAATTAAAGGAATATGTTGTACATTTTGATATGGTAACAATTCCCTCAATGCTATAAATGAACATGAAATACCACCATATCTTATGCTAAGAAATTTATTGCAAATTCTATGCATATCTTATGCAACCTTGTGAAAATGATTTTGTATAGTGATGGAAATTAAAATTAATTCAATGTTGATATGTTTTTATTCAGTCCATGTAATCCTATCCTATTTTAGATAAAAAATGGCCAATCCAAATGAGATTGAAAGAGAAGAATTAATTGTTAAAACCCAATTAACAAGGCTAAGTTTTTGCAACTTTAGTGCAATTTCTAAGCCAGCTTATGGCCTATGGTAGAATTATAAACCAATGACATAGAAGTGTGATCTACTTTATTTCTTAAACCATTTTTCATCATGACTAGGTCTTTACAATAATATTTGACCTTCTCTTTCTTAGGCTTTCACCTTTGAAGAAGAGGTCTCATTGGTTACTTTTGAAGCAACTGATTTATGATCCTTCTTCTTTCTATTATTTTGTTTCTATCATTAGTACATAACTTCATCCTCACTATTAATTTATGTCATGGTTTCTACAAATCCATTTAGAAGACTTAACAACTCCCATGTGGATTAAGGCTTATCTTGACCCCATGTGAGAGCAAAGTAGAAAATCATCCAAAATGGTATGGTGAATTTGGAGCTAAATGCATCCTTAGTAGCATAGAAGGTAGAAACAAACACTAAATATTAAGAAATTACCTTAGGAGAGAATACTTTCAATTCTTCACCTTTCTTATGGGTATGTGCAAGATCATCATGGAAAAATGAGCCCTTAAAATTGGCAAAAATTGAGGAAAAATCGAGGTTAGGAAGCTTGGCGTAAAAATTTGAATAAGTTATCTATATTATTTAAAAATATGTAAGAATAGAATTTGTAGAAAATTGAATGTAGTTTCTAAACTACTAGGTTTTGTTTATATATATATATATATATATATATATATATTCAGTGAAATTTTGAAATTTCAATCTTGATGGTACTTAAATTTCAAGGAAGAAATAAAGAAGTAGGTATTTGTCCTGACCACCCTAACCACAATAAAATGATAATATTTTTTTATAAGATTTTAGATATAAGTAGAGGGACTCATGCCTAGATGTGATGGATATTTTTTTAGCATTTTTTTCCAATTAAAATAATTAATTATGAATTTTTTATTACAAGTTTTTAAAATATAGAAAACTCATATGTCGACCACCTTAACGGTCAAAATTCATGAAATTCAACTTTTATTTTTTAATCCTATGGTATGTGGGGAAATATATAATGTGACAAATATTTTTGGATTCAAAATGTGATCTGTTGAAGCTATAGATTTTTCAATCACCCTATGAATTAGGACTTTAGTCATAATTTGAATAGAAAATGAATAATAATTACTTATTAAATTAAGTAAAGCATAATTTATATTAGTGGAAAGCTGAGAATCTCCTTTAAAAACCTTTTGTTTCATCAATTTTGGGTAAAAAAAAAGTTGTCAACCACATACCCATATATTGCCACTTTTTGGCCCATCATGATCCACATACCCTTATCAATTCCACATTGTTGTAGTATTAGGCTTAGGGATTTTAATTTGGTGAAGAAATCCTAAATTGTGTTGAAGTTTATTGGACTTAAACTGATTAGTTCATTTTCCAAAATATGACCCCTCATGTAGAATCTTGAGTGTCAAAAATATATCTATCTTTTTCCATATTTCATTTGAAGTATTGAATTATTCAATATGAAAGAGAAAATCAAGAGATACAAATAATCACAATGATCCATATGCTTCATCATACATATTAAACAAATTAGGATTTTCTTACTCTTTAGTAGGTTCATTTTCTAATCCTATTATTATTCTATCAAAAAGGAGACTTCTTAAGTGAATTTGCATTTTAGATTTCCACTCAAAATAGTTTGATGCAGTTAAAATAGGAACTATTGTTGAAGCCATGATGAAGAAATGCAAGAAAGAAGTGTAGAAAGAAAGTGAACACAAGAATTTCAAAAATTCCCCCATTGTTACAATCACCTTCCTTAGAACACTTACAAAAATATTTTAATTAAATTATTTATTAAAGGTGAAGAAGAAATATAATAAAAATTGATAAGTAATTAAATTAAATTAACTAATTAACTCTATAATGGACTAAAGTGTTTGAAGAAATCTAATTATAGAATAAAAGTATTAAATATTCATACCATATCAATTTATATTATCTATAGTTATTAAATTTAAAGGATAAATTTTAAGATAAAATATATTTTATGTATACTAGGAAGGAATCTCAAATTGATTCACTTGACTACTCAATGTTTTAGGTCAAATTTTGAGGCGTGACTCAAGCTAATTATTTATTTTATATATACTCTTAAAGATGATGGTGTCAATGCACTTCCAATAAGGGATTGTAGTCTTTAGAGGGTGACTCAAGATATAGATGGTCTTGATGAGTCTAAGTCTCTAGCCAAATCGTATTCCTATCCTTTATGAATAGATGCCTACTTTGTTTGGATAGATGTGTATCCCAAATGGATAGATGAACTATCACGAATGGATAGATTCCTAACCTATATGGTTGGATGTTTGTCCTAGATTAGTGGGTGCCTATCCTATATGGATAGAAGTACCTGAGTATACAATTGAATAAATACATAGTAAATATATTAAATAAGGAAAAACATTAGTTAAAATTTTTGGTTAATACTTTGGGTTGTTTCATGTGGTATTAGATAAATGTTTAGAAGCTAGGCCTTGAGCCTACTATGACTTGCATAAATTGAAAGTGCATAATGCTTTTGAACTGCAAATTGAACTTTTCTATAACTTATTTTTATTTTCTAAGTCACTTTATTGTATTTTATTGTCTTGCTTGTAACTAAAATTAGTCATATTATGTATGTAACTGTATTTTTTTAAAATTTGATATTCTTTTGATCTTGATGGATTCTTCAATATTTATGAAGATTTTGTTTGTCTTATTGTTTTTGAATATTTTATGATTTATGGACACATTTTATGGCTTATTGTTGCAATGGACATATTTTATAACAAATTATTATTGGATTAAATATTTATTCTATTTAGTGTTGTTTTTGAGAAGGTTAGGTTGAATGTTTTAATTTGCACCATGCATCTCTTGTTACAAATAACTTTGATGAATAATAATATATATAAATAAATAAGTTGAAAAAATAATCTCTAGATAATGAGACTTAAGAAAAGAACTTGGTTGAATTTTGATTGATGAATGTTAACTTTCATTTGACACCTATAAGTGCATCGAGACAATGCACAATATAAGGGGAGAGGATTTCATAACCCCCTTCCTTAGAACATTTGCAAAACTCTTTTAATAAAAAATATATATTCAAGGTGAAAAATAAATATATTAAAAATTAATAATTAATTAATTAATTAATTAATTCTATAGTGGACTAAAGTATTAGAAGAAATTCTATTATAAAATAAAAGTATTAAATATTCATACCATATAAATTTATATTATTTACACTTATTGAATTTAAAAAGGCATAAATTTTAAGATAAAATATTTTTTTTATACTCAAGAGGAATCCTAGATGGATTTGCTTGACTCCCCGAGGCTTTAGGCCAAATTTCAAGGTGAGACTCAAGCTAATTATTTACTTTATATATACTCCTAAAGATGATGAACTTGGTGCACTTCCAATACGAGAGTGTAGTTTTTAGAGGGTGACTCAGGATGTGAATGATCTCGATGAGTCTAAGTCTCTGGGTAGAGTATATTCCTATTCTTTGTGGAAAGATTCCTATCTCATTTGGGTAGATGCCTATCCCAAATGGATAGATGAACTCTTGTGTTGTATGGATCGATGTCTAACCCATATGGTTCGATGTCTATCTTAAATAGATGGATGCCTATCATATATGGATAGAAGTACCTAAGTATATAATTGAATAAATGTACATAATAAAAATATTAAACAAGAAAACAAAATTAGTTAAAATTTTTGGTTAATAGATTGCGTTATTTCAACCACCATTTTCACTAATATAAAAAATAATAAACCAAATATTATAAGGTTGGTACTTTATATTTTGGTGCATTTACAAAGCTTTTTCCAAGATACAATGCTCAATAGGCTCAAATAGCCAAAATTAATAATTTTGATGCAAAATTGAATTGAGACAAAATTTGGAAAAGAATAGCCTTATAGTTGTGTAGTGCTCTTTACCACCTTTCAAATGATAATTCATTTCAAAATTCAAACAATCAATTTGAAAGTTATGACCTATTGAAAAAATTAGCAACAAACAATTTCAAACTAAAATATCTAGTAAAAAATGAAAAAAATATTTTCAATACCTCTGTGGATGGAAACTACTCATTTCCAACTTTTTGATGATTTCTTATTTTTGAAAATTTTATAAAATGGAAAATGGTTATGTATGTTTAAAAAAAAAGCCCAATTTGGCCTATTGGAAGGCCCTAGTGACCTCTTGGTGGCCACTGGATGGCACTGTTGGTGGCAGTGGTTGTTGAGTGGTGGTTTGGGTGGAGAATTGGCGATGATCTAATGAAGTTGTAGATTAACTAATAGCAGTTTTTCTATTGAATAATAGACCTATTTGAAGGTTGACAATGCGATTAATATGAGATGTTACAGTTTAATAATCGTAGGTGGCTCAGCTTCTTGCAAGTCGCAACCGTTACAAGTGAAATGATAGCTACTGGTAGTGGTGAATTTTAAACCAACTGCTTAGCGATCTATATCCTATGCTATGAGCACCTTATAATTTAAGTGCTTATATATATTTTATTTTATTTTGAATTGTTTAAAAAAAATCATTCTATGACTGTAGTTGGGAAGGCTAGGAGGCTCTCTTGGAATTTTTTTCCTCGATTTCTCCCAGTACCAAATATGGGTAAATTTTATATCAAAATGTGTATCCTAAATGTCCTAAATGCATTGGCAAGGTTTTTTTATTTGAAAATGTTCCTGTAAAAACTTGTTCACAAGATTTGAGTTTCAAACCCTTGTTTGCAACTATGTTAAATGATGTCTAATTTGGATGAAATGAAAGCCAATATTTACTTTCTTGAGCCTATTGGACATGTTGGAATAATAAAAAATACTGCCATTATAGCCAAAATTATTGCAATCGCTCAGATCTCATAAAACACATATGTAATATGAAGAGGTTATCAAATCTTTGCAAACCCTTTCTGATTCTCAAGATTGTCCAAAACACAATAGCATATGCAAATTTAGAAGATTTTACATGAACATCACAATCTCTCAAATAGAAATCTATGCACTTAGATTTCTAAAAATAAAAATCTTTGATACCATGTTAGAAATTTGAAATAGATTGAATAACTCAATAAACATTATAAGAGAAAATCAAAGTTACATAAACTAGAAAAATATTAATAATGCAAGCTAAAATTCCAAGATATTACGCAATGCCAGGATGATAGAATTGCATTAAGAGATTCCAAGATGAAAAATACAGGCTAGGTAGTGATTTTATATAGAACTAAGTAGAGGATGGAGGTGGCGAATCAATCAATAAGAATTGACTACCAATAACCACCAACATTAAATAAAGTGATGAAAAAGTAAATACTCCACCCTTAAAGGGTGGAAACAAATCACTAATTTATCTCTTAGTTATTGAATGAAAAAATCACTTTATTATCCTAAGAAAGCTTAATAAATATGTAAGAAAACCTATAACTAAGGGAAAATAAATTATCTCACTAGGAAAATAAAAGCCTACACTAACATCTCCAACTTTAACAATAAATTTTTACTAACTTGTCATAGCACAAATAATAATCAAGTCACATTTGACACATGTTTCAATAAGATCCATTGCTAATTTTTTCCATATAGCATTATATTACAAAAGGATTGAATCATCTATAACTATCTAATACATTGGTTGCCATATTTTTTATTTTTGAAAGTAGCATCTCTAATTTATTGAAAAGGCTCTCACCATAATTTGATTATGATAATGCATTTTTACACTATCTAAACATTGCACATATTCACTTTTCCTTTGGAAAAAAAATTATTGAATTATTGTGTTAGAGTTTTTAGATTGGTGAATCTTTTGTTCAAATGACCTTGTTCTTTTGGAGACAAGTGGTTCAAAATCTCCATGAGTAAGAATATGATCATGGAACAAGATATTATGTGTAGTATTTTTGTGAATTTTCATTGAAATGTAAGTACTTTTCTCTAATTTTTAAAGACCAAATACATATTCGAGTGTATAAAAACTTGGTTAGCCACTTAATACAAAATAAGTCCCCCCAAAGGCCATATTCACTATAGGTTTTCTTTGGAATTGTAGACAATTGCATACATCATAGAAACATATTAACATCATTTGTTCCATGAAATTGACACAATGTATGGGGGTCTAGATCTTATCCATACAAAAGTAAAGCTCCATGATCAGTTTTTTTAGACAATTTAGAAAATGGTCAATGATCTCATTGTGTAGTTCTACAAAAGTGTATTGTATATGTAATAATAGTTGTAAAGATTCAAGGGAAAAATTAGAGGAATGATGGGGAGAAAAAACTTGAACCGCAGTTTTAGGGGTCCTCCTTTCCGCTCTAATAACTCTTTTTTGAAAAACTCTACCCATTATGTGAATCCAAGGGATTCCTCTAATGATAGACATATACATTTGCATCATCATCTGATGGCTCCTGCAAGATCGTTCCCTTCTTTTGCACATCAGAGAGCTCTTTCTGGGGGTAAGCAACATGTTTTTGACATTTGTGATTCAGACTCTGCATCTTCTCAGAAGTCTTCAGCTTCTTCTCATTCTAGGCATTAGTCGAAGGTTGTTTTTGGCTAACATTCCCCATCCACTTATCCTAATTCTATTCTACTCAATATTGGAACTCCCTTCAATGCAAATTCCCCTACCTTGCACCTATCCTCTTTTCCCAATTCCATCCCTATATTTCAAACCTGAGACCTTTCATTTTGAAACCCTTGGATAAGACTCATGCGTCTTTTCCAAATTCCATTCTAATTTTGAATCTCAGACGCTCTTCTCATTATGGGGTTTATGATAGAATGACTCCTCAGTCTCATTCAATCCCTTTCCAAGAGTGGAAATATGCTTAAAAGATTCCTAGCTTTAGTTAAAGAAGCCTAAAGATAAAGACGTTTGACATAATGATAAATGTGTGCCTAAGTTTCGTAGAGGTTCTTTTAGTAGTGGAGGAAACCATGTTGTCACTCTCAAAGATGACTTGTTGTAGCCTCAAGTTCATGATCTTCAAGAATTAGCTCTTATCTGTAAGTTTTGGAAATTCTCTCCTAATGTTTCTGTTTTGAAAAAATCGGTTGGAGCCAATCAGGTCTTTTACCTAGACAAAGGCAAGGATTTTTTTGTCGTTTTTGCTTCCAAAGATGATAGAAATATTGTATTCAGGAAAATATCTTGGATGTTTGAGGGTCATAGGTTTTTTCTTCTCTCTGGACTCCAAATTCTGCTCCTCAAAATATGGTTAAATTCATTCCATTTTGGATCCAACTTCAAGGACTACCTCTTGAATACAAAGAAACTCATCTTATTGAGTTATTGAGTAACTAGTTTGGTATTTTCATACATCAAGATCTACAATTTTTTTCAAATACTTCATTACCTGTAAGGGTGTGTATTCTTGATGTTTCAAAAACCCTTCCTTCAGTCTTGAATATCAAATCTAAATATGGTATATGGAAACAACCACTTGTCATTGAAGATCCTCAAGTCTTTTGCTCTACTTCTCATTTTCCTATCCATCCCACTTTTGCGTATGAGGTCCTGATAGATGTTGGTGGGTACTCTGATTCTCAGCCTCCTACTGATGAGTCTAATGACCATTCTAATATTCTTGTTAAGGAATCATAATCATTTTTCATCTCTCTAACTCAGGTAACGAGATGGTTACCTTTGATAGGTTGACGGATTGTAATGAGGAATTCAGTGCTAAGGATGTTCATAAGTCTTTGGTTAAATGTACTCATTTGAAGGTTGATGTTGTCCCATTGGCTATTAATTGGTTGGTTGTTTTTCAGTTTCTTTCACAAGGCACCTCACATGGGGTAGGAAATATTGAGAGTATTCCTGTGGACATTGCCCCTATCATGTCCTCTTTTGGGTTATGAGGTCTCATTTCCTTTCAATAGTTCTCAGGGGCATAAGCCCTTCAATATTTATTTGGTTCAAGGGTGGGAAAACTCGTTTCTTTCTCCAAGATTCTTATTTCAAAACACTATTAATTTATTTGTACCTGAAGTCAAATCTGATACTCCTCATCAATTACATCATTGTGCTTCTCTGTTAGCAATGGGATTCACAATGGGAATTCCATATCTAGTTGTCGACAAGCTTGATGATGACAGGTTAGAGCTCACTAACTTTCAGTCCATGTTAGATGAAGGGAATTTAGATGGTATTGCAAATAAGATTGATTTGATGGTTGGGTCAAAGGTATTTGATGAAATTGCAGAGACAGTCAAGAGGGAGCTTAAGGGTAGTTGAGTTCTAGAATCCTTACTCTCCAATCCTGAACTAAAAGATTCTATACTTGTTGATAACACATTAGTTTCACAATATTCTGATGTTATTAATACAAGTTCACAAGGGGAACAAGGAGTTGAGGAATTTGATTTATCCACTTCTCTATCCATTGCTCAGTCTCCATGTCTAATTCCACCATCTCAAAATTCATATGTGGTAAAAGAGGTCACAAGTCAAATGCTGAGAAACTTCAGGAAGAGATTGCAATGGGTAAACAAGCCACTCTAGATGGTAACATTAAAAAATGGTTGAGGAGAGCCTGTAGCTCTCTAACCACAACATAAAGATCTTATCATGGAATGTTAGGGGATTAAATTCCCCTAGCAAGAGAGCTTGAATCAAGTAGAAAATTGATTCATTCAGGGCTGATGTTATTCTCCTTCAAGAAACTAAGTTTTCTCAAGAAAATTTTTCTTCAGTCATCTCTAAATGGTCACAGTGGAAGTCTTGTCATTCCATGGCGCAACAAGCTTCAGAAGGGCTAATAGCATTATGGAACCTAGACTAACTGAGCCAAGTTGGCATTTATTAAAGTTAATTCATTTTGATTTACAATTCTTCCTGTTTAATTTTTATGCCCCCAACTCTACTTTTGGAAAGAAGTTAGTTTGGGATTCATTGTCACAAGCATTGGACAATTATGGTGATAGTATGATCATTTTGGCTGGTGATTTTAATGCTCTACTATCTTTGGAGGAAAATCAAGGAGGTATCAATCCTGCACCTAAGACAATTGAGGATTTTAGTAACTTTGTTTAGAATAATGCTCTTATTGATATCCTCCCTAGAAATGGTAAGTTTACCTAGAAAAATAAAATAAAAGATTTTTGTCAGATATCTAAGCATCTTGATAGGTTCCTCATTTTACCTAATTGGTTGATTGAAAATTATGGCTTGTAGTCTCTAATTTTACCATGGATAGGATCTGATCATTATCGAATCTCCTTGGATATTCATCCTAAGCAAGTTGTCTCTTCTTCTAAATCTTCTTTCAAATTTGAAAGAATGTGGCTTCGTCATCCTTATTTTTTGAGTCTTCTAAAAGATTGGTGGTTGTTGTCACCTCTAGTGGATGAAACTTTTATGTACAGATTTTGCATGAAACTCAGATTTCTCAAGGATAGAATCAAGCATTGGAATTTTACAGGTTTTATTAAAAAAATCCAAACCAAATCTGAAGTTTTCAAGAAGCTTGAGGAAGTAAATGCACAATTCATATCAAATGGATTAGCCCCGATTCGTTTTTAGCAGCAATCACAACTTCAATAGGAATAGGAATAGGAAGAATTAGCTGCTAGAGAAGAAATAACTAGAGACATAAGTCTCGAGAACTATGGCTAAATGAAGGTTATAAGAATACTAAGTTTTTCCATATGTCTACACAAGTCAAAAAGGTTAAAAACTTCATTTTTTCTATTCAAGATAGTGTGTCTGGAAATGTGTTAACAAAAGATGTTGATATACAAGCAAAAGGGGTTAAGCTTTTTTCAAATCTGCTTTATGCACCTACTCTTCAACCTTTTCAAGTAGGAAAGGAGAGAGATGAACTGTTGAAAGCAATACCAATGATAGTAACCCAAGTGGATAATGATATACATTACTTAGGACATTTACACTTGATGAAATTAAAGGTGGTGTTTTCTCTATGCCACCAGATAAAGCACCAGGCCCAGATGGTTTCACAACTTGCTTCTATAAAAAATTTGGGATTTCATTTCTTATGATCTTCTACAAGCTTTGGAAGAATCTGCGACTTCTCGAACTATGTTAAAGCAGTTTAATGTTACTCATATTTCCCTCATACCTAAAATATCCACTTTGATGACATTCTCTGACTTTAGACCAATTTCATTGTGTAATGTGATTTACAAAACATTCACAAAAGAAATCTATTTATGGCTTGTGCCTATTATTCCCAATCTAATCTCAGAAGAGCAAGGTGGTTTTTCTTCAAGGAGGGAAACTGTGGAAGGTGCTTTAGTAGCCCATGAAGTTTTACATTCCATCATAAAAAAAATTATTCCATCATTAGTTATTAAATTGGATATGATGAAGGCTTATGGTAGGGTGGACTGGTCTTTTCTTTTCCAAGTTTTATTGAAGTTTGGGGTGTGTGCAAGAAGTTGAGTCGACTTTTTGGCCAAAAAGTGGAAGTGTTTTCCCTTATTTTTAGAATTTGTCACATTTGACCTTAAAATTTGAAGCACTTAGA
>VDFB02037757.1:0-19995 GCA_007258455.2 Sequoia sempervirens | reverse complement strand
TTATCCGTTTGGGTGGTTTCTTCTTCAATCTCTATATAAGGAGATGAACCTCTTTGTAATTGTTAATCATGTTAATTAATAGACTATAAAAATATAGTGTTCTATTAATTTTTGCAATATCGTATCAAAGCAGGAAGTCACGTGAAACCATAGTTGGAAGACTCCCCGAGTTTTTGACGAGTCTTGAAAACTCACGAGTTTTTTTGCCCTACGAGTCTTTATGAATTTAACTTGCCGAGTCTTTTTGGAAAAACTTGGCGAGGATTTCAAGGTTAAATCACAAGTTGGCCTTTTTTTTGTGTGGGCAGATTTTTTCAAAGAATTGTGTAGCAATTTTCATGCAAAATAACTTGCATGTGCATGTATGTACTTGCTTGTGAGTTGCATGTACTTGCACGAACTTGCATGTTGCTTGCATGTAAAGGATTCATGGTGTTTAAAGTTTTGCGTATTTCTTCTAATATAATATTTTTTCCTAGTTAGCTTGGGAGTTTGTGATCTTGGGAGTCATACCCATACGAGGGTTATGAGACAACTTGATGGAGCTCAGTGAAGTAGCTCAACATGGATTGTTGTCCAATAGTTCAGGAGAACTGTGATTCGGAAGTTTGGGAGATGGTAATCCGAGAACTTGGGAATTCAACTCAAGAGCTACACCTTTATAAAGGTTTGAAGCAACTTGATGGAGTTCTACTTGGTATATGGCCTATTTTCAAATAAAAGCTTCTAAAGAATGGCACACTCATGGTTTTGGGTGTTTTTAGTTTGTTATGTTTTGTTTTTAGTGAAGTAAGCCTCAAGGGGGGGTATTAGAATAATATTAAAGTATTAAAAGCTAAGGCTTACCATTGTAATAAATCCACCTTAGTGGCAAGTGTTTTCTTTCTATTTTTTCTATCGCTTTTTAGCTTTAAGTGAGTCATGTAATGTTTATCTATTTGGGTGGTTTCTTCTCCAATCTCTATATAAGGAAATGAACCTCTTTGTAATTTTTAATCCTGTTAATTAATAGAATATAAAAAATATTGTGTTCAAAGGATGAAATGTCATAGCCTAGTCTTGAAGGCTTCCATTCTAGTTTTCCTACTAGTATCTCATATTCCCTTTGGAATCTTCTAACAAGCATCATGAGGATATAGTGATTTTCCATCTTAAATTGTCCCTATATATCAATAGTCTCAACATCATTCTTAGGACTGGCAATCTTGCAATTTCAAAGTTGTTCACCCTTCCTTCACTCTCCAAGATTGGTGCTATATGGGTATTTAAAAAGGAATTCATTGAACTTGGCATGATGATTGTGGATAGAGATGATGGGGTTGTTGTGGCTCCTACTCCTTTTTAAGCCTATGTTGTTTTCCTTTTTCATGTAACAATAATGTACATAATCCTAGGAGTGGTAGGATAATATTTTATATTTTATATTTCCTAGCTGCACTAGAAGTTGAACAGTCGTCTAGAAGATGAACTAAACACTCATTTTCATATGGTTAGTTATGTACATTTTGAATGAATGGTGTAGACACCTAAAATCTGACCTTACCCAACCAAACCTAATTTTAGCCTATCCTAAGCCATTAATTAAATAAATATTGATTATTTATTTAATTATTCCCATCCTTTCCCATCTTTATCCTAATCCTTTAATTATATAAATATTTACTATTTATTTAATTATTAACCCTTCATCATGATCCCATTAATTAATTATGTTTTATCCTCTATCCTTATCCATTTAATCCTAACCCTTTATCTTGTTCACATGGATCATAATCTAAATTTCTCATCATGTGACAAGTGTCCTCTTCACATGTCTAACTAGTTCCTTATCTAGATTCATTGAACCTAGACACTCTCGCCAAAGTCAAACTAACTTTCCATCTCATCCATTCATTTCATATCACACCTCTTAATCCTAGCCATTCACATAAGGATATGCCACTAGGGCACTTCCTAAACCTATCCCTTATCCCTCATGTGACACTCGTCACATGACTACAACTTTGATCCCAACCCTAATCCTCAACCAATCCTAACCATCCATCACTCAATGCATCTTGGCCCTTGATTTCTCTCATGGAATTTCTATAACTGAGAGGCCTTCCATCCCATTTGTATCATCTTCTCTCATGCTACTATTATGCTGTCCAGATTTCTATCGAATCATCTTGATCATACCATCATGCTACTAGTATTATAAGCAACCACATTCCTCCATCAACACATCAAAAGAGCACATCAAGTGGAGCTAGGGTGCACTCTACTTCAGCTCTATTTGAGGAGAAAGAAGGGTTTTAGGTGAAGGTATTGTGTGTATTGCATTATCTTCTATAATATTTACCTTCAATCCATTTTCATGTCTTCAAATGGAATAAGCTTTCATTGATTTTTTTTTTCTTGTCTAAGTCTCATTCATTTGTCAATCTTTTCTTGTATTATATTCTTGGGCCTAACATTGGTACCAGAGCAAGGTATTTTTCATTTTTTGTTATTCATTTATAGGCCTCTAAATCTCTGTTCATTCTTGGCTTCATTGCAGTGGAGTGACTTGGTTTGATTTTTTATTTTTTTGGTGAATTTTGAGGGAAAAAAAAATTAAGTACACTAACAATTGAATCAGCTCAGTTGCGTACTTGTTGTAGACCATCCATAGTAGTAGTTATACTAATTGAAATCAATGGAGAATTTTCCACTAGTTAGGCAAGCATATACAAAGCCCTAAGGAGGACACTTTGAACGAGTCATAGAATGATAAAAAATTATATATGAGCCACCATCCTCTCTCTCCTCCAATAACGGTGTAGAACCAAATCTCTTGATGTCAGCCCCCAAGGCTGCAAAATATTTTGCCACAATTTGTGGATTATGTCTGCGTGACCATCCAAGTGATCAATAACCTAACAATTAAGATAACAAAAGTCCCACTCTAAACTTGATGGTTCAAAAGACATAAGAGTTCTTAAATATGGATTCATAGTTTGCATCCACAATGCCCACTACCATCACAACTAGATGATCATTCCAATGCTTTCTCGTAAATTCTCTATAGCTTTCTTTTTGAATATTCACAATCTATTCTCACAACCAAAAATTTGCCATGGTGAAGGCACAATGACATCAGCTATTGTCTATGTTCCACGATGTTTCGGGAACGGGGACAAGGACGGGGGAACGACAGGGGACGCGTTTCCTGGACATTTCCTATGGGGCCATTTTTAGGGGACGGTAGGGGCAACGATATATATATATATATATATATATATATATTTATTTATTTATTAATATATTATAGAGAGAGAGATGTCAATAATTGATAACAACAATATCAATATGTAAATAAATCACAAGAGCAGTAGTATAACAGCATAATAAATGTCATTAAAGCATTATTTTAAAAGACAGATGCCCTGTCAAAAATGAGTTAAAAGTTCGTGTCCTTACAAAAGGAGAGAGACGAGGAGGAGGTTTCTACAGATCAGCAGCAGAGCCAGCAATTGAACAGCAAGCTTACAAACAAGACTTGCCTCTCACATCATAGCTTTCAATTCTTGCGTAAATATCAGATTGTGCACAGAGTACCTTTGTATTTATTCTTGAACAATAGCATAGAGAGTCTTCTAAAGGAACCAGCTCAGTAGGACACAAATATTTTAAAATTAATTCATTACAACACTTTAGGACCAATGTAGGTTCTCTGCATATTGCAGATTCAAGGTAATCTCTGGCATTGAATGATTATTATATCAAGTAACAAGTTTTCCTGACGTTCATGGATTTCAGAGCTGGTTGGTTCTTGATAAGCAAAGTGGGTTGAAAATTAAGTTTAGAGATCAGAAAATGGAAGCAGACTCACATCATATGACTTTTAAAAATATTGTTGTACATATGGTATATGTAGATTATACATGTTGACATATAAACTGCAGTAGAGAAACATTGCGGAGTCAGAGAGCTTTAATGAATATAATGTTTTAAGAACTTTAACATTTTAACTCCTCCAAAGGAAGCAAAGATATGGCAGCTGAGGAAACATGGAGGAACATCAAGCAAACAATAAAACACTTCAAAGTGCTTTCACAATCCAAAGAAATACCACAGAAACAAGGTGACAAGAATCACAACTTTTCCCTCATTGGGTATATCATGAAACAACAAGGTGTGCAAGTTATTTAATCTAGAGAATACTGCGAGTTACCATTTTTGTAAGATGTTTTCTCTGTTAAACTTATAAATTTATAACAGCAGTCTCAAACATCGATAAAACCATGGTCTATCAATATCCAAATGTCTCAAACATGTATCCAGAAGTCTCAAAGTTCAAACAGCAAAAAGAAATTTTTTTTAAAATGAGTTTTTAATGTTTTTTTTACTACTGGAAGTTCCTTGTCCTTAGGGGACAACTAGCCGTCTCCGAGATGATGAGGGACGTTTCCGACGTCCCCCAGCCGTACCAAGGACGGGGAGCCGTCCCCAAACGGGCAGGGACATTTCCTGCCATTTCCTGCTCTCTGGCCTGTTTCGAGAACGGCAAGAGGACATCCCCTTTGCGTCCCCCTATACCGGGGGCAGCTGGGGACGGGGACAGTGCATTTTGGGACAGGGGACGTGTCCCCGTGTAACACAAGCTATTGTCTACCGTGTAGATAGCCACCAATTTGGCAAATTGTAGCTAGCTCTACATAATGAAGACCATATTTTGCTTTTGAATCTTGAAGATGACATTTTCTTCCTAGGTGAAACCAAAGTGTTGACTACTTGAGAAGATATCACATTTGCCTCATGTAATGCATCAACTAATCTAATGCCATCGATTGTGGATTGGTAGAGGGTCTCTTCAAAGAGTATGGCACCAAAAATATATTGATAAGAGTCCAAGTGTAGTCAATAGGAGTTGTGTATGTACTTGATGGTTGGTCTCATCATTCCCAAGCCCAATTGAAGCAAGACTCTTTCCACAAGTAGCATTGATCTCACCTATAGCTAGAATACTACTTACAAGCAATGCAACAAATTTTGCTATTTGTACAAGCTCATTGGAACAGGAAGCAAAGACTCTGATCAAAAAGGAGGTCCTTTGTGCCTTCCTTGATGTTGCCATGAATACTCTCTATTTTTTAAATGTGCACGCTATAAAGATCTCTATTGGCGCACTTGTTCATTGTTTGTGAGATTGTGACCTCCATACCCACTTAGCATTTGTGGCTCCCACGTACCATTCACAATCCAAAATTGTTGTGACCTCTACTCTTCCATCATTACTGGGACGATGCTTCACATGATTGCAATTCATTTTTTCTCCCAATCCATGGCTCCTCATATTGATAAGTTTTTCTTCAAACTTTAGGGATTAAGATTTTGAGTTGGATTTTCAATCTTGAACTTGGAGTCAAAACATAGTTCGACAAAAAGTAGAGCATTTTTTATAGTCATTTAGGATGGGAAATTCTCACCAAGTATTTTAAATTTGAAGTCATTTTTATATAGTCATGGGGTTGATTTCATAGTGAAGTTGAAATAGTCAATTTAAAAATTGTCATTTAACCTGTGTTACACGAGGACGTGTCCCCTGCCCCAAAACCCACTATCCCCGTCCCCAATCGTCCCGGGACGGGGGGACACAAAGGGGACGTCCCCCAGCCATCCCCGAAACAGCCCAACTAGCAGGAAACGGGAGGAAACATCCCCTGCCCTTTGGGAACAGTTCCCTGTCCCCAATACGGATGGGGGACGTTGGAAACGTCCCTCATTGTACCGGGGACAGCTAGCCGTCCCCCATGGACAGGGAGCTTCCTAGGTTAAAAAAACATTTAAATTTTGATTTTTTTAAATATTTCGTCCTCCTTTCTTAAGTGATTTTTGAGTTTGGGCTGTTTGACATTTTGTCAAACACTTGGCATGCAAAGTGACTGAGTTCTGATTTCTGAATGTCTATGCTTGTGTTTGATTGAATTTTAATGCCAAATCATTTGCATAAAACATAAAAATGATAACTACTATCATAACATCAACAAATATGAAACATTCAACCTCAAATCTGATTTTATTTGCACTATATCAAGTCTGAATACATTGCATTACAGGTCTGATATAAGCCTGATTTGATTACAGCAGCAGACATTTCCTTCAGAATCTAATTTATATTGATTCCCAATGAAATACAAACATACCCGGATCATAGGCTACAATAATAAGTTTAATGACATTTATTATGCTGTTATACTACTACTCTCGCGATTTATTTACATATTGATATTGTTGTTATCAATTATTAATTTATTGGCATATATCTCTCTCTTTCCCTCTCTCTCTCTCTATAATATATTAATAAATTTTGAAAAAATCATATATATATTTGCATTTTGTATGTCGCCGTCCCCTAAAAATGCCCCCCTAGGAAATGTCCTGGAAACGCGTCCCCTTCCGTCCCCCCGTCCCCATCCCTGAAACACTGTGGAACATAGCATTTAACCCATCCTAGAATATTGTGGGAAGGAAGAAATTTTTAGGCTTGTCAAATACATAAGACAATAAGTTGTTTTTGGTGAAATCAAAAGTCCAAAAGTCAAAATAATTTTGTGCAAAACCTAAAACAATTGCAATGTTTGGTATTCAAGGAAACTTTGGTTCACATTTACAAGTCAAGCCATCGTGATTGAGCATTTGTGGCTTTGTCCTTCTAATTACTGGGTAGAAATAAAGACATTTCAATGTTCATTTTCATTCTCTCCATTACCCATTTGTTGCTATTGTAAGATATAAATCCTAACTAAAAGATATTTCAATTTCTTTCTAACCATCATCGATAGGGTGAATCTTTTCATGTGTTAACTATGTGCCAAATACCTCTCTACTCTCACATGCTTTAATGTCACTTTCATGTACTAAAAAGTATATCAAATGAATGAGCTTCTTCCATGTATTGACAGGTATATCAAAAGGGCAAGAATATCAAGAGGTTTGGTATATCAATCTAGGATATATAGAAAAGGCAACCTATTAGAGGGATAATTTTCAAATTTATGTAAGCAACAAACAAGAAGCAAAGATAATCTTAGAATGTTGGTGTCAATACAAACCTTTATTTATGCAATTTTGCAACCAATAGAAGATGTTGCCGCCAAAAAGCAATGGGTTGCAAGATCAACTACAAGAATAGGTACCCAATACCTCAACATAGAAGATGTTGTCAACAATTATGTTCCTTTCTCAAGCAATTCAACTCAAAAGACTACTAAAGACAAAAGGTCCTTGAAGAAAAGCGATAAGCCCCCTCTTGTGTCACATAAAAGTGTTGTAGAGAAGAAAAATGTCCATGTTCTTTCTTCGAGCAGTGTTCAACTTCCTCATGTGCCACAAAACAATGTTGGGTCTAAATCAAAAGATATGTTGTCAAAACTCATCATGGATACAATATCTTTGAGTCCTCTCATTGTTGAATCTCCACCTACAATGGGAGTCTGGGAGACAATAAAACACAACAAACATCATCTTGGTCTAGGGTATACAAGTGTTGTAAATTTTCATATACCAAAATATTCCAAACCTATCAAATTTGTGTCTAGAGGTATTCAAAACAATAGTCAAGTTGAGTGTTAACCTATTGGTCACCCTTATGAAATTGACAAGTTGTCATGTGAATCAAAATCAACTTGTACTAAAACCTATCAAGTTCAAACACATTGTGGATGTCAAGGACATACCTCCCATGATTGTTTTGATCTACATCCTTGTCTACCAATGGTCAACTCACACTTTCAACAAAGAAATGTTAAGCCAAGGATCCACCTACAAAATCAATGAGGCATATTTCGGATGGATAGATCATTCCAAATGGAAGATCGAGACTTGCCTTTTGTGAAAATCCTATAAGAGAATCCAATCCACCAATTTAAATGATGGCTCATCTACTCCTATCCTAATGTGGATGTTGTTGTTGATCTAGTTGATAATAAACTCAACATTATAGACATTGTTGAGCTTGTCTACTCCTAATGCAAATGTTGATATCAATCTAGTTGACGAT
Organism: Sequoia sempervirens; assembly: GCA_007258455.2. NCBI lineage: Eukaryota > Viridiplantae > Streptophyta > Pinopsida > Cupressales > Cupressaceae > Sequoia > Sequoia sempervirens. Next base: position 11,972 of record VDFB02037757.1, on the reverse strand, counting down.
GAGCTAAGCATTGTAGTTACTAATACTAATACTTGAACTATTGAGTGACAACCTACTAAGAAAACTGTAAAGTTGCACTCAAATCCCACAAGGGATAATTATGCCCTCAATCTCTTTGGTGTTGATCAGTGCAATGATTTTTTGTATCTATGATTTCCCATTAGAATATTGATGATGAGCACACTAAGACCACCAAATATGCAGTTCAATATAAATTATTTGAGGCCATAAATATTGTCTATTGTTGATCATAATTTTGCACTTGAATTGTAAGTTCAAAACCTGAAAGGACGGAATACAAACTTTTCCCGTTTAGTTGAAACCCAAAAGGGTTGCTTAATGGAAACTCGTGATGAAAACCCAAGAGGGCATCATGGCGTAGTGTATCTCTATACAATTTCATGTACTCTTTCTAGGGGGTCCTATACAATAGCTCTCACTCTCATCTTTCAAAATTAAGATTTTAAGTTCTTCGAGCATGATACTTGGAGAAACATCAAGAATTCAAGTTCTTCAAGCATGGTACTTGGAGACTTCCAAATTATGCATTGAGGATTTGTCATTGCAGCATATTGCTGCAGCATCTTAGCAAGTAATTGATGCAGGAATATCCCTAGTTGTAAAGCAATCTTGTATCAACCAAAAACATTTCTTTTTGCATTTCAATTTGTAGCAGTTTCAGCATTTCACTCCACATTTCACTGCATTATTGTTTCTCAGCTCGCGAAGCAGGATATAGCATTTACACAAGGACATCTGTCTCACATCCAAATTTCAGATCATTTGCATTTGTCTACGAAAATTTATCGCTCTCAAACTTCACTGTAATTCACAGTCAGAGCATTTGGGCCGACCTAGTCCAAATTTCATAGTGCGGACCTACCCCAAAGCATGCAGAGCTTAATGGGAAATCATACAAGCATTTTGGATCCAAGGGGATCTTTCTTGTAGATTCGCAATACATTTCATTTCGCGAAGGATTATCTTTCATGTTTTAAGGCTGACCTACACGCTTGATCACTCATTGGGGTTTGTAAACCCTTGAGGTCGACGCAAACCTTTATTGGAGCTGGAGAATCATATTTAAGGGCATTTGTAATCATTTGGAAAGCAGTCATTCAGTTAGTGATAGTCAGATAGTTATTTTATTTTCAATCAACTCCATTGAGGGACTATAATAAGGCCTTTGGCCAGTTGTAATGTTGAATGCCCTTGCAGTAGGCCTGTGAGCCTTAATTATTCGCCCATGAGGCATATGATGCATGTAAGATTGCCAATTCAATAAAGATCTATGTTTGCAGAGTATTTTCTTGTGATATTTCCGCTGTGTTGACTCTAAGCTACACGGTTGGACAATTCTTTTCGGACCCTCCATTCATGACTGCACCAAGTGGTATCAGAGCAAGTTTGCAAGTCTTGAAGGCATTCCTTGTGGTGAACAGATAGCCGACTTGAGGCAAATTGCATGTGTTTTCAACTGATCGCCAACTGTGAGGCAATTGAAACCCTTGTAGCCAAATCGTCGAATTGAGGCAGTTGCATAGGATCCGAACAACCTATCTGGTCTATAGTTTAATAATTCAACTCTCAACCAAATTTCAACTGAATTGCAACTAACTTGTTTTTCGAAACTAGGGTTTCCAATTTGTTTCCAACTGATTTCAAAAGCAACTAATCTTGTGAGTTTTCAGTTTCAGCTGAAACGAAGGCAACTAACTATTTCCTCCAACCTTTTCACGGATGAACAATAAATAAATAACTGTCTAACTAGGGTTTCATCAAACATAATAACAAACTAAAGAGTAACTGTTAGGGCATCATTAACTAACTTCCATTCATAACAAGGTAATGAAATCATCTGTCAATCTTTTCCATTCAAATCTACTTTGAGCAATACATTAATTACATAACAGTAAATGTAGCATATAAAGTACCCAAATGAACATATATTGTACCTGAATTAGCGGAGGTAGGTAACCCTTATGTAGACATCATTAAACTGAAATGCTGATCATCAACACTTGAGAAAAGAGAAATATCATCAAGGGCTTTACCACCCAACCAAGACCTACTGGTCTCCCGAGTTTCTTCAACTGAAGAACCCGCCCTTCACGAGGATAATCAACATGGATCACATTATCATCATGCCTCTGAGCCTGGTGTCAAGGACCTATACCTCCTGATCGACCTAACTAAGGGTACCTCCCAACTAGAAGGCCTCTCTGATCAGTGGTATATCTGGTACTTGATAGCTGACAGATGCTGAATCTAGCATCGTACCTTGGCCAAGGATTTTTATATTGCTGGCACTCTTGTGCCGTTATCTCTGGCACTCCTGTGCCGATATTTCTGGCACTCCTGTGCCGTCAGCTCTCTCACCCTTACTCGACATGATAATTCTTAGAACAAGTTTATAATCTTGCATCAACTGATTCGGTTATTGTTCATTTCTTAGATTAAGGTTAAGCTGATACCATTAAGCATCTATTCATGAAGAGAGAGACTCGGCTTCACGTCTTTCACTTTCTCTTAAGACTAACTGCCTTCTCTAAACAAAGAATGTTTTCATTGAGCACCTATGACCTACGACATATTCCATTAAGTGGTCTTTATTCAACTTTGTATTTTGGACCCAAGTTTATATTTCAAGGTCTGGTTAACTTTTGCAACTGAAAAATGATATGTTAGCCAAAACATGACAAGTGAAGAAGTCAAAGTCTTGGCACCCGTAAGGATTCTCCAGATTTATCAAACTTTGTATGAGAGAGACCGGTGCCAACTCTGATACCCAAAACAGAGTGGAAAGATTACTTATCTGAATTCGTTTAAGACTGTCCTCAGTCCAGATTTGGTTCTCAATCTTTTCTTAAATTTTATGGTTAACCTCCTAGTTAAGTAATGTGTATAGAGAGAGACAAATTTAGCTGATTCGATATAATGTCCTTCCAGTTCTTACCCAATTACAAGCTAGTTAAGGTTCTCGGATTAGAGAAGAGGTATGCCCTTAACCAATTCAGCATTTATGAATAGCGTGAACTCATTTAAGACAAAGTGAAATAATGCTCATGAAAACTTCAAGATATTTTGGACTACTTACAAATTTAGATGGCAGAGTAAATCGGTTTCCATTCAAGGAATTTCTCAGATGTTAACAACAAAGTCCATTACCGTATAAGCTTTTGAAGAAAGGATGAAAGACCTGCCCTTAAAATGAGTGGTACTAAGATACATCTATTGATATATATAAACTGCCAAGTCTTTGATTGGAAATATGATGTTATTCATTAGCAGCACAACATCTACGGATGATACTCGTCTTCCACACTATACTAGATATTAGGTTAGAGGATGTGTGTTCTCAGATCAACAAACTTTATAGAGAAAGAAGACTCGGATCACATCCAAGAGTCAATACTGATTATAAGGGTTCATGGTAGCAGACAGGTTGTCCTACAAAAGATGGTTGCAGGAAGAGAAGATTATAATTTTCATCATTTTTGGGTTTCCAAATCTCCTTTTAATGAACGGATACGATCACCCAAAGAATTTCTAAATTCAAAAGAAAGGAACAAGGCTAAGACTCCATAATGAGATTGTCTTTTATTTATTCACCAATCAGTTTACCAATTAAATTGACGTTATACCGGTTATGTCCAGTATTCTCTAATTTATCTATTCAGATTTAACTCAGACTAAGAAGAAGAAAGATCTCGTAGCCTGTCCAGATCATCTGACAGAGAAAAGAAGTGTGGTTCACGGCTTCAAAGACAGAATACTTTTCCTAACAATTTCAAGATATCCACTCTACTCAGTTCCAGATGTTAAACAGTGGCAGAGGTTACCCGAATGCAAGGCATATCCAAATTTAGGTTCAAAGAAGGAATGTGCAGGTTGCAAAAATAAGAAAAGACTTGTAATTACACCTCACAGGTTCACCAAGTATATTTATAAACCACGAATAGAGTCGAGCCTTGACTCGGGTCAGAGAATCAAAATAAAATAAACAAGGCTGGTGCTACATGAAGATAGCTTGACAAGTGAGGGTCGCCTTACAAGTTAGGCAATAGGATTTGATTCAACATTGCATACCGTTTAAGGAAAGATCATAACCAGAATCAAATTCAAAGCTAAAACTACCTGACCAAGAATTTAAAATATCATTTCATTTTCAAGTACTTATCTTCTTTGTATTCCGTCGCAGTTGATGCAACTAAGAAAGTAATCCCGCCACAAGAGAGGAAGGATTGGATTTGAAGCAACTGGATTCCATGCCGCGCACAAAACGTCCTCAAGATGGTATTCGAAACAATGGCTAAAGACGAATGTAAATGATTTGGATAACTAAGGCGAAGCCACTTCTAGACCAGATTCCGAGCACAGAGATCGGGGTTTGTTAAAAGTGAAGAGGATGTAAGAATACGGTGGTGAGAATTGTTAAACTCCACATATGACTTCGCTTCAGGCCCGGGCAAGAGAATACGTTATTCCCAAAAGAAACCTGCTATCCAACACCGAGAGAGAGATGGAAGTATCAGAGCTCGTCCTGACGAAAAAAAAGACCAAAGTGAAGAATGAAGGTCGGATTTTCCTTAAGGAGTTTCCCAACGGTTCCAAGAATCCTTTCATCTGCCCAGTCTTGGGCGTTTCTCCACCTGGAGGATGAGGTTCCAGAAACCCGCCTCAAAGACCCCCCCGACACCAAAGAGATTTCCTTCCAATTTTATGCCGACATTAATATTTACAATGTTATTTAAATATTAAAACATTAGTTCGTTCCTCTCCAAGGTTTCCAATGTTTATTTATATCATTTATCATTCAAATTCATACTTCTTTTTAAATCATAAAAGATGCATATATATATTTATATATATATTTACATTGGCCTAGGTAATTGATTAATTAAATTGAATTATTTACGACCAAGTTACGACTTAGATACTTGTCATACACCGACTCGAGGTAGATGATAAAATAGATCCATTGTTAACCATGTCCTCTCCCTGACGATGTTTCCCTTTCTCTCGTGGCATTGGCAATCCTGCATCCACTGACAAGGATTATGGTTAGATCGTTCTCAACGGCTAAATAATATGCATTTAATTTAAATCTCATGATCTCATTCAACTTCATATGAATAATAAATTCACTTGCAAGATAAGGAGTTCGTTAACATTACAGTTACAATAAAAGAACGTTCATTGCATTATCAATGTCGTAATCTCATGAAAGCAATTATTTGCAACTAACATTGCATTCAAAATGCATAACCAACATATAGTGACAGATCCAAGGAGAGATGCCACCAATGAGAGCGCCTACTATGGTGAATGTCGCTGGAAGAATGGATGAAATGTTGGAAATGATGCGAGCAATGCGAGACCAATTAGATTCAATAGAAGAAGATAGAAGAAGAGGCCTAAACCCTAGACATGAAGATGAAAGCGATCATGAGTTAGATCATGTTGTGAATCAAATTGAAGAAACCCTACAAGAAGAAGAAGAATCAGATAAAGTGAAGATGTTGAAAGCTATTTCAAAAATTGGTAAGCGGCCTAGAGTTGAAATTCAAAATTACGCGGGAAATTTAAATCCTGAGGAATTGATTGATTGGATCAATGAAATGGAAGAATACTTTGAATATGAGGAAATTGAAGATCTAGAAAAAGTGAGATTTGCAAAAACAAAGTTGAAAGGACACGCTGCTTTATGGTGGAAAGAAGTTCAATTGGATAGGAATAGAAGAGGAAAGGAGAAAATCATAAGGTGGGACAGAATGATGACAAAGCTGAAGAATCAATTTATACCTGCTAATTATAAACTGGAATTGTTGAAAGGATTGTAGAACTTGAGGCAAAAGGAAAAATTTGTGAAGGAATATAATGAAGAATTCTACAAGATGATCATTAGGACAAGACATAGCAAAGCAAGCAAAGAAAAGGTTGTGAGGTACATCAATAGACTGAGAACAAACATTCAGGAAGAACTGAGCCTGGTGAAGATGACATCAGTTGAAGAAGCATACCAATTTGCAATGAAGGTGGAAGAGAAGCTGAACAAGAAGTTTGAACAAAGACAAAGAAGTGCAAGAGGAAGATTCCAGAGGAGTGGATCACAAACCAAAGAAAGAAGACCTTATGCAGAGTAAAACAAAGATGGGAAACCCTACCACAATGAAGAGAAGGACTGTAATTCATACCGCAAAGGAAGAGAAGATAGAAATTACTTCCGTAGTGACAGAGGAGGTCATAATTCATACAGCAATGATGGATACTGGAGAGATGAAGGAAGATCTGAGAAGAGACCATTTAGAGGAACCTGTTTCAAGTGTGGAGGTGAAGGACATAGAGTATTTGAATGCCATCAAGGAAGTACCAGTAAGAAAACTGAACATACCGAAAGAGCAGCTTATGTGGATGAGGAACCTGTTGAATCCCCTAATTCAGTTGGGAAACCAGAGAAAGGTGAGTCATTGGCAATGAGGAGAGCTTTGATGCATGAAGAAGTGACCGAGGAACCACCGCAAAGAAAGAGTTTGTTCAGAACAAGATGTAAGTCCGAAGCAAAGGTATGTAAAATTATCATTGATAGTGGTAACACTAATAATCTAGTTCCAGAGGAGATGGTAACCAAGTTGAATTTGAAGAGATTGAAACATCCAAACCCCTATAGAATAGCATGGATTTAGGATGAGCATAAGATATTGGTGAATGAGCAATGTTCGATGAAATTTCATATTGGATCATATAAGGATGAAGTATTGTGTGATATTATCCCTATGGATGCATGTCATTTACTATTAAGAAGACCATGGCAATATGATAGGAAAGCGATTCATGATGGAAGAAGGAATAATTACGCTGTGACTTCGAATGGCAAAAGAATCAAGTTGATACCTTTAGAGGAAGAAGAGAAAAGTGAAGTTTGTAGCACTACCAGACTATGTTTGGTAGATGGATGGATGGATTGAGGCATGAGAATTTTACACTAATTCCAAAGAAGAGTGGTAAACTAGAGGCAAAGAATTCTATTGCAGAGAATGCAGAGGTAGCAGAACTATTGACAAAATATGGAGATATCATATTAGAGAATGTACCAGATGGCTTACCGCCAGTCTAGAGCATCAGTCATCAAATAGATCTGATACCACGAGCAAGTTTGCCAAACAAGGCAGCACATAGGATAACACTCATAAAGAATGCAGAATTGAACCGGTAGATACAAGAGTTGTTGAAGAACGGATTCATCAAAGAAAGATTAAGCCCACGTGTGGTACCTATTGTTCTTGCACCAAAGAAGGATGGAGAGTGGAGAATATGCACAAACTCAAAAGCAATCAATAGGATCACTATCAAGTATATATTCCCATTGCCAAGGATGGATGACATTATGGACTGTTTGAGTGGAGCAAAGTATTTCACAAAGATTGATCTAAAGAATGGATACCATCAAATCAGAATCAGAGAAGGAGATGAATGGAAGATTGCATTTAAGACTAATGAAGGATTGTATGAGTGGTTAGTGATGCCTTTTGGATTCACCAATGCACCTAGCACTTTCATGAGATTGATGAATGAGGTACTAAAGAATTTCTTGGGTAAGTTTGTCATTGTTTATTTGGATGATATTCTAATTTTACGTAAGACTAGAGAAGAACATTTGTGGCACATCAGACAAGTATTGCAAATGTTGAGAGAGGACAAGTTGTTCATTAATGTCAAGAAGTGTAGCTTTATGAAGAAAGAGTTGGTGTACTTGGGTTTTGTTATTTCTGCTGGAGGATTGAAGATGGACCCTGAGAAGGTTAGAACAATTGTTGAGTGGCCTACACCGGTGAACGTTGGAGAGGTAAGATCATTCCATGGATTAGCGAGTTTCTACCGAAAGCTTATCAAAAGTTTGGGTAACTTGTTGAGGTGTTTGGTCGGAGATAAGGCAAGAAATTGGGACATAGTTCTACCGCAAGCAAAATTTGCATACAATAACTCAGTAAACTGGAGTACAAGGAAGACACCATTTGAGATTGTGACAGGAGTACATCCCAACGGAGTTGCGGAGCTCAGAGACATCAGTATGGAGAATAAGAGGAATGCAAAGGCAAAAGAGTCTTCATGGAGACATTGCATAATCAAGTTCGGAAGCACTTGGAGGATATGAAGAGTAAGTATAAGGAGAAGGCAAATGAGAAAAGAAGACATAAGGAATTTGTTGTTGGCGATGAAGTGATGGTATATCTGAGAAAGGAAAGATTTTCATTAGGAACATACAACGAGCTAAAGATGAGAAAGATTGGACCATGTAAGATTCTAAGGAAGTTTGATTCCGGAAATGCATACGAAGTGGAGTTACCGAAGACATTGGGTATATCACCTATTTTCAATGTTGCAGATATATATGAGTATCATGAAGGGCAGTCAAGTGGCAATAACACAGAATTAGATTTGAAGGAGCAGTTACCACATCAACCAGCAGAAGAAATTAAGCAGATTTTAGATACCAAAACCGGAAGGAGCACCAGGAACAAACAATACAAGGAATATCTGTGTTATGAAATAACTTGCACAATAGAAGAATATGATATGAAATATGCTGCAAATACTTGATAATAATTGAGAATAACAAGCCACTTTGAGGGGGAAAACCTCCAAATATCTCTAATGAGAACACACTTCACAACTTGATGATGAAATAAGACTCACAACCTCCTATATATACCCATTTATGCCTAGGATATCACCTAGGCCGACTTAGACACACCTATATAAGTCTTAGGCCGACCTAAACAACTAAATAACAATATACTAATGATAATATGACTTAATTAAGAGTTAAGATAGCCACAAGCTGACTATTCATAACCCCATGTACACTAATATTAAGGGTGTAGCATACCCCCTTCTTCAAAGAAGCATTGTCCTCAATGCTAATCAAGTTTGGATTCTTTTGAATGAACTCCTCATCCTCCCATGTGGCATCTTCAACTAGAAAATATTTCCTTGTAATGAGGTAACTTGGAATTGTTGATGTCCCCAGCTTCTTCATGTGTATCTGGAAAATTAACTTCAGCTCCAAGATGTGTGTCTCCCCTTTCCATCAAGCTCTTGATGGCGATGAATGTGTCCTTCCTTTACTTGAACCTTTTGATGTGCCATAGAGGAAGAGGTGAGGAATAATACATGGTACCCTTGCATTGGTTGAATATCTTGATTAGGAACTTCTTCTTCTTTCACTTCTTCTTCATGGTCTTTTTCCTTTTCTTCTTCTTCTTCTTCTTCTTCTTCTTCTTCTTCTTCTTCTTCTTTCACTTCTGCTTCTTCTTCTTCTTCTTCTTCTTCTTTCACTTCTTCTTCTTCTTCTTCTTCTTCTTCTTTTGTTTCTTCTTCTTTTTCTTTTTCTTCTTCTTCTTCTTCTTTTGATTCTTTTTCTTCTTCTTCTTCTTCTTCATTTGTTTCTTCTTCTGGTTCTTGGTTGCTTGAGACCTCCTTTCTTGGTTCATCCATAGCGCTTTAGCATGCTCTCAGATGACCGATATATTCCTCTTAGGTCACACATATCCATCTTCATTGAGGAAAATGTCTTCCATATTCATGGTCTTTTTCCTTTCTTTTGTTTCCTCTTTTCTTCTTCTTCTTCTTCTCTCCTCTTCTCCGCTTCTTTTGGTTCATTCCTCTCTTCTTCTTCTTCTTCTTCTTCTTCTTCATCTGGTTCTTGGTTGCTTGAGACCTCCTTTCTTGGTTCATTCATAAAGGCGCTTAGCATGCTCCGTATGACCGATATATCTCCTCTTAGGTCACACATATCCATCTTCATTGAGGAAATGTCTTCCTTTACCTTACTAATTTCCTCATTAGGATTAATATCCTCTATTGTTAGCCCATCCTTATCAAGAGTTTTCCCCGGAGTGACAACATTCTTTTTGCCCCTTGTTGCAGGCCCCATCATGATGGAAACCAATGATTTTGAAATAAATCACACAAATGAAACTTAAATTCTCTAAAAATTTTACTGTAACTTACTAGGGCCAAAATAACTCACCTAGAAAAATTTCCAAGAAATAAGCAGATTTGCAGCCTTGAGAGTGATATTTGTGAAAACCTTAATTTTTCAATAACTTGCCTATTTCTGCTCCAATTCCACCAAATTTTTTTACTGTAAGCTCCTTTAGTATGTCTTCAAAAACCCAATAAAAATAAATCTCCAATTCGACAATATGTGAGAGATATGCAGATTCCAAATAAATTGTGTAGAAACCCTAATTCTACAATAATTCACTCAATTCTACTCCAATTCTTCTAAAATATGGCTTGTAGCTTCTTTAATATATTCTTCGAAAACCCTTTAAAAATCAGAAAAAAATTCTCCAAAATCTAAAAGATACGCTCTTTCCAAAATCGCCTCCAATATTGAGAAAAAAACCTTGCCTCTACGGTGCCAAGATCATGCTCTGATACCACTTGTTAGGAAATAACTTGCACAATAGAAGAATATGATATGAAATATGTTGCAAATACTTGATAATAACTGAGAATAACAAGCCACTTCGAGGGGGCAAACCTCCAAATATCTCTAATGAGAACACATTTCACAACTTGATGATGAAATAAGACTCACAACCTCCTATATATACCTATTTATGCCTAGGATATCACCTAGGCCGACTTAGACACACCTATATAGGTCTTAAGTCGACCTAAACAACTAAATAACAATATACTAATGATAATATGACTTAATTAAGAGTTAAGATAGCCACAAGTTGACTATTCATAACCCCATGTACACTAATATTAAGGGTGCAGCAATCTGGAGAAGTGGAAAGGCAAAACAGTGAAGAATTCATCATGGATTTCTCAGGCTAAGGTGGACCACTTTGGTTTTCCTCTAGCCCCTGAAAAGTGAGGGACTCACTTTTCTTCCAACCTTGGGTGTCTGATGCAGGAGCATCCCTGGTTGTAAAGCAATCCTATATCAACCAAAAACATTTCCTTTTGCATTTCAAACTGTAGCAGTTTCAGCATTTCATTCTACATTTCACTGCATTATCGTTTCTCAACTCGCAAAGCAGGATATAGCATTTACACAAAGACATCTATCACATAACTAGATTTCAGATCATTTGCATTTGTCTACAAAAAGTTATCGCTCTCAAAACTTCACTATAATTCACAGTCAAAGTATTTGGGGCCGACCTGGTCCAAATTTCATAGTATAGACCTATCCTGAAGTGTGTAGAGCTTAATGGGACATCATAGAAGCATTTGGGTCCAAGGGGATCTTTCTTGGAGATTCGCAATACTTTTCATTTCGCAAAGGATTATCTTTCATGTTTTAAGGCCAACCTACATGCTTGATTATTCATTGGGGTTTGTAAACCCTTGAGGCCGACACAGACCTTTATTGGAGCTAGAGAATCATATTTAAGGACATTTGTAATCATTTGGAAAGCAGTCATTTAGTTAGTGATAGTCAGATAGTTAGTTTCTTTTCAATCAACCCCATTGAGGGACTGTAATAAGGCCTTCGACCAGTTGTAATGTTGAATGCCCTTGCGGTAGGCCTGTGAGCCTCGATTATTGACCCATGAGGCATATGATGCATATAAGATTGCCAATTCAATAAAGATCTATGTTTGCAAAGTATTTTCTTGTGATATTTCCATCGTGTTGACTCTAAGCTGCACGGTTGGACAATTCTTTCTAGACCCTCCATCCATGACTGTACCAGTAATGTTCAACATAGCACCTAAACAACTAAGATTGCACACTCAATTTTGGTTTTCGATGACTATGCATGGAGCGAGATCATCATATACCTTCATTTTCAACATAGTTTTTCCAACCACAAGAACAATTTTTATGTTTTGATATTGTGAACAAAGAAGTGGCTCACATTTTCAACTTGACACAAAGTCAAGTCATCCAGTGCATGCTTCAACAAACTTTTGGGTTACTTGTGGGTAAATCAACCTAGTGTT
>VDFB02037756.1:28320-50306 GCA_007258455.2 Sequoia sempervirens | reverse complement strand
CAATGTCTAAATTATGCAAAAGTGCATTATTAATATTAGATTGTGGTGACAACCTTTTCAATACTATTTCTACTTTGACAAACAATGAATATGACAATGAATGTCTTAGATAGTACATGGCTCAATCCTTTGTAATACAATGCTATATGGAGACAAAGTAGCAATGACTTGTCTTGAAACATGTATCAAATGTGATTTGATTATTATATGTGGATTGAGAAGTTGAGAAACATTTATTACAAATTTGGAGAGACATATGAACAAAGTGGAATTTAAGGATTCGATTTATTTTTTGAATGGATATCTTACATTTTGTAAGTAAATTTGCAAGTTTAGCCAACAAATGATGAAATGTTTGTGAAAGAGTACTATAAGTGCCTAAGCCCAACAAAGGTGTACAACATCATGTGTCACAACGTATATGACATTCATACACACTATAGACCATGTCAAGTGGAGATTATAATGGAAAATGACATTAAAACTAAACAATCATAAGGTGTGACATTAATAGAGGGAAAATACGAAATTGGTATGCACAAATTAAAATAATGCATTCGAAACATTGAACATGCACAAATTAGTACTTTTACACAATCCAAAGATGCCTTGAATATAATTTTATTACTCACTTCACAAAATAAAACAACAAATACATAAACCATCTACAATTCATGGCATAGAAAAATTAACAAAGGAAACAAAGACACCGACAAAATCTTACATAGAAAAAATACAAGACACATCGAAACAAATGTGTGCAATTTTGCACAACTACATTTAAAAAAATAACAAAACTTAGAAAAAAGACAATAGAAACATATAAGTGCTATTGTGAGGGAAACAAGAATTGTCTGGAAACAAGCTATGCAAGTTTTGTTATCATGAATTGTAAAAAAAAAGGAACCTTCATATGCAACACTAGAACAGATCAAAATGAAAAAAAATATTACAATACATATCTACACTTACAAAACTTGAGGAACGAATAGTGTATCTTCAAAAAATGCCTTTTCATAAATTGGGCAACTAGGACACAAAAGATCACAAATTGGACTAAATAGAACTATAGTCAATGTGCCAACACACATCAACATTGTACAAATAGTATTGCCACGATCATCCAATGAAATATGAATAGTTGCTATTGCATTGAAGAGACACTTACAATATAAAAATGCATATAATAAAGGAAGAGTACAAACCAATACTATTATGAATGCTCTAAATGAGTTGTGCAAAACATAATTATACAAAATGCAAAATGTTGAATTGAACAAAAATCAACATGAGTATTTGTTTTCTTTACAAGAATGAATGCCAAGTATTGACTCTTCATCAAGTGAGAGTGACAGTGACACTGACAATGCTATGGAATTTGAAACAAACACCTTGATACATGGATTTATAGAGTCAAGAACTATACATTCTATCCCAGACAAAGAAATAGAGATTGCACCACTATAAGGAAAATAACCTCTCAAAATATTTCAAGATAAATATGTAGAAGAGATGAAGTTTTTGATACTATTTTTTGGATAACAATGTGACAAAAAGATTGCAAAAACACTTTCATACCAAAATGGGAATTAAAAAATTTAAACTAGTCATTTGCTTATCATACCACCAACTTATTTTTCAAAACAATCAAAATACTAACTAGCCAGGTTTTCTCTACTATATGAATAATAATCCGCAAGGGAAAACTAAAAGGACGAACATTAGTAGCAAAATATGTCAAGTACAAACCAAACCTTGAAAAAATATTGCAATCAAATATTTTGGATATACAAATTTCAAAAAAATAAGGATTTCACCAAACAATTTGCAATATTTGGAGAAAAATGTTTTTGCAATGATACAACAATTAGGACCATTGGCATTTTTTGTAACATTCACTAGTGTAGATAAAAATTGGGATTCACTAACAAAAACATTGAAAGAATTGTACGTCTCACATTATACAAAGTCAAAACAAATCCAACCTGAACTACTTATTGAAATTGACATTTTTGCTTTGATAAAAAATGATCCAACTATTTGTGCTCACTATTACAAACATAGAGTTCATGCAATGAAACGATTCTTATGTTCAAATGAAAGGTTCTTGGAATGGTATTGGAGTACTTCTTAATTATAGAGTTTCAAAGTTGAGGAAATGAACATGACCATTTCATGCTATGGGTTAAATATGCACCAATATATGGAAAAGACCATAATACTAGTATTGAATGTTTTGTCAACAAATATATAACTTGCAATACAAAAACTTTAGATGAAAGAATAGCTAAATTACATATAATATATTTAATTTTATAATTACATATAACATTTTAATAGGTATATTTTAGATCCCATAAAATATGATGGAAGGGAGAGATAAGGCATGCGATGAAAATCTAATCCACATCTCCAAGATCTCTTGGCATGTGTGAGTTAAAAAGACTTTGATTGCATGCTTAAATCTGGTACTTTAACGAGATCATTCTTAATAAAAGGAGGGAAGAATTAGTTTGAAACTAATTAGATTTGTGGAATTTTATAGATTAGCTCTAACATCATTCATTAAGACTTTTAGTCATTTTTCTTGTGTTACTGAGAGGTTTATTTATGGAGTCTTTTCATTTTGGAAACCACTCAAGAGATCATGGACTAACCTTTATGAATATTGTAGATGTTGAGTACTTTTAAATGGTAGATATATTTTTAAAACTCAATTTTTAATGAGATGGTAGTGGGGAATGTGAAATGCATAAGGTAGAAATATGGCATAGTCTAGAATCATGGGCAAGCAAGTTCCTAGGTTAAAAGCTTTACTTATCTTTTTCCAATGCCACATTAAAGTTGAGCACCACTTGGGTTCAATGAACATGTGGTAAGATGAAGTGTAGTTGATGAAGAACCTACATTCAAGAAGGATATTAAAGGGAAAAATTTGCCCCTTCCCTACAAACTTGTGAGGATCTATTGAGACTTCTCATATCACCATTCACTTTAATGACCAATTCCCATTTACTAAAAATGAAAGAGAATCAAATTCATTAGAGAATTCTTATGAACGAAATACCTAATTAGTTGAGTAATTTGGAGGTTTGTTTACCTCTGCAGAGCAATGTACACATTGAAAGAAATCAAATCTATCAAGCATCTTCCAATTGTGAACTTTTTTTTAGAGTTTATTATCAACATGGAGTCATCCTCTACTATTATTTTTTTTGAAACTCTCCCTTTTTGCTAGTTCAAGACCTAGGAGCAAAGCTTGTGCCTCTACTTCATTGTTAGTACCTTTTAGTATTTTTTTTAGTAGTATCCCTTAAAAACTCTTCTTCACTATCTCCTACAATCATGCCTATCCCCAACAATCCCAAGTTTCCATGATAGGTCCTGTCAAAATTTATTTTAACAAATTTAGGGGAAGAAGTTGTCCATCTTATCAAATTTGTGTAGGTTAGCATATGTTTCCTTTCATTAAGCCATTCTTTAAGTGACAATTTTAATACACACCATTTCTTAAGGACCTTGATGAAATGTGGAAAATCTTACATCTCCATTATTTTTTTCTACTTCTCCTTAAACATTTGTGAGTTCTAAAATTTACTCAATAATTGAGTGATCAAATTTTAAATTGTTTTTAAAAGAAAGTCTGATGTTATTTTCATGGATTACCTATTCAATTTATATAGTCCTCTTCTTTAATTGAAAGACAAAAAAATTATATTAATAATGTTACTAATATTGTATACAAAGTTTAAGTTTATATAAAAAGGTCTTGTTACCTTCAATAGACCATCCATTCAACTTCTATAATCCCTCATCTAAAAGACAAAAAAATTCTCTCAAAAATTATACTTAACTTTTATTTTTTAAAAACTGTCTTCTTTATTTTCAATGGACTATTTATTCAACTTACATAACCTCTCATCTAATTCAAAATAAAAAACTCCCTCAAAAATTTTGTACTTAAATTTTAATTTCATTTTAAAAGAATTCTCTTGTTATTTACTAAATTTCTTGGGCCATCCATTCAACTTGCATTGACTCCCTAATTATGTGCTCAAAATTTTATAATGTTGTTAAAAGAAATCTCTTCAAAGACATTGTAACACAATTTGGGGTACTTTTATGGAAGAAAATCTAAACGAATTCACAGGAGTGCATCTGTGTGGCACAAAGAATAGAGAAAGTACTCAATTTTCATGACTGCATTATTAAGTAATGTGTAAATGAAGCTTTGATTCATGGACTCTATAATGTCTTAACAAGATACTTGAATGGAGCTACAGAGTTAAAACCCTTGTTTTCAGACCTCTTATCCATATACCCTGATTTTATGGCTAAAGTTGTTGAGCAGGCCCCATATCCCATGCTGTCAATTTACTAGCTGTGACAGAAGAAACACCATTGTTAAATAAGTAAAGATGAGCATCTTCTCCAGTAGCTAGATTAGGATAAACTCTGGCAGTTATGCAAGTCTTTCCCCCTTCTCCAAAACTCTCTACAATTGAATGGTCAACCTGCACTTTGCAACAACATTCACACTGCTCAATTCCTTTCTTTACCAATCCTAAGTCCTAAATGAAATAACAGATAGCTATATTATGACTCACCAGTACTCTTAGAGAGACAGTCTTTTTGTTGAAGGAAAAGGAAACAAAACTTCCATATGTTGTTTTATCAACATCTGTTTTCAAAGATGATCTACACATGAAAAAAGTTCACACTTTCAGTGTTGCACATTAATGTTTGAAAGACTTATTTTATATTTTACTGTTAATTTGTTGGCAAACTTACCTGCTCTGATCACTGCACATTAGTAATTTCATGTTGTTTTGATGAAGGCCAACCCTAAAGAAGATGGCAGTTTGTTCAGCAAAATCCTTAGAAGCCAAAACCAGAAGCCCAAATGGACCAACCATAGTCTTTGCAGCTGCTCCATCCTGGCTGCACAGTTGTTGAGCATCTAAATTGGCATCCATCTTCTCTAAATCTGTAAGACTTGGGAGATCGAAAGAAACCTCTACATCAACCTAATCACAATAACAAACAGTCCGAAATAAGACCCAAAACACTTGAGGAACTGAAAATGAAGTCATATTAATATCTTAAATCCACTGAAATAGATTAAAATAGGAACTAGATAAAATATAAAGATAAAATGTTTCACTTGTCTGATGACAGAAATATAAAGATAAAATATTGTACACATTTTTCTATATTGAATTTAAGCTATAAATTAGACAAATGTCAGATTTCAAAAAGGACACTAACTGTTAGGCAAATAAGAGGAGAATAACTAAAATAGTTCAACTACCAAACAGAGACATAAAAAGCTGCAAGCTAAATCCAAAAGCTTTGCGGATATCTAAGAATTGATCATACAGCTAAGAGATTCTCCCTTAACTTTATAAAAATGTGGGGCCCAAAGGTGTCATAGATTGGGAATCAATGAGTGTGGGTCAATGAGACTACCTGCGCAGCTTTGACGCCTCCAATCTCAATGGCAGATCCACTCTTGAGAATGATGTTTTCTTTGTAGATTTTATTTCCACGCAGGGACTCCAACTCTGAAACTGGCCACTGTATCAGCTGACTTTTGGAGACGTTGTCTAGCCAGATTGCTCTTGGGATGGCCTTCATGGATAAAGATCAAAACACATTCATTACAATTACAATTTGTAGACAAAATTTAACAACAAACAGTCTATAGACAATGAGACTACATATAAATAAAAATAAATGTATTGTTATTTTAAACTAAGATGCAGTCAACACACTTCTTGACTGGTAATTGTATGCTAAAAATGGTTTATTGACCTGAGAATTAAGTTAAGCCTTACCTGAACACCAGACCAGCCCTTTGCAACATCATCCTGCACGCTGTCCGACTCATTGATCCAGCCCCACAAGATTCTTCTATTTTTATGATTATCAAAAAATGTTTTGGATGCATAGTATTTTCCATAATCATATCTCAATCCATATTTGTTGTCTGCACTTGTATTGTCTGGAACATACCGATCAATGTCTGTGAAGTAAGTTCCAACTGTATAATACTCGTATCTTGTATCATCGAGGGATACCTTCAGGACATGTTTAATCTGAGGCCCAGTAGCAGAAGTATCAAGACCAAGTTTTCCCAATGGGGCAACAGGATAAAAATCAGGGCACTCCCACATTCCTGTCTTTTTAGAGGAATGGAGAGGGTGCTTCTTTTTCGTCCAGTGAACAAAATCTTCGCTTATATAGAGGAGGGCTTTTCCATTATGATGTTGATCCTCCTTGTTACCCACAACAATTCTCCATCTCCCATCTTTGCCAAGCCAGGCAGTGGTTGGATCTCTGAATGAGCTCCCATTAATTCCATTCTCTGGAACAATAATTGGATTTTCAGGGATCTTCACCCATTCCCGTAAGTAGGGATCAGATGCATTTTTAGGAACCACCATATTCTGGACTTGTCTAGAGGAATTGTCCCATCCCGCATAAAGAATCACAGGCTTTTCTCCAGACAAAAGTGTAGCAGAGCCAGACCAGCAACCCTTTATATCATACCATTCACTCGGAATGATTGCGAAATCCAGCGACTTCCAATTGATAAGATCCTTCGACACAGCATGCCCCCACACAATGTTGCCCCATATAGCTGCTTTAGGATTGTACTGGTAAAACAAATGATACAATCCTTTATAAAACAGGGGCCCTGTAAAACACATTGGATATTTTATTTGTTCTCTTATTGAAAGTGGTTAGTGGTAACTGTCAAACCAACTACAATGAACAAAACGACTTACCATTTGGATCTGCCCCCAGTTTACGAACCGATGTCAGACAATGAAAGATCAAACCAGAAAAATTCCAATCAGTTTTGAAAGCCCGAAGTAATAACTCAACAAAATCTTGAACTAGAGAGCTCTGTGGCTCGTTTGAAAAACAATTTCAGAAACTAAAACAAAAAATACAAGATTTCCAATCATGTTAACAAAAGTCCAAAGCAGAAATTTGTCAATGGAGATTATAAAAGGCAGACCATTCATCCAGTTTTTTGCAGGCTGGAAATGGTAGGCAGTGCGCTCCATAGTTGGGCCAACTGTGTTCAACTCTGCCTTGCAGATAATAGGCAAAAGGCAAATAACCCAGCATAGACATGCCACAGCAAAATATTTCTTTGTTTCCATTGGAGAAGTCCACTCCACAGTCCACCACACATAGAGAGCTGAAGAGTCTCTTGTTTGATATGCTAATTAGGGATGAGAATGGGAGGGAGAGAAGATATAAAGAAACATAAAAGATCACAAACTCAAAGAGAATGGAAGCCTCAAATTGATGTATGCCTAAGGTAGGTAAAGTATAGTAAGACTAATGAGAATAATCATTCATGTCGGAGCACCTTATGGTCCAAGGGCAATCCACATCAAGGCACAGAAAAGGAAAAGAAAAAAGAGGTCCAAGGGCAATCCACATCAAGGCCAAGCAGGAAAAAAAGTGCTGCTTTTGTCCTATCTGCTTTGTTTGTGGGTTGTCTGAGCTGATACGTTTGTCAATTCCACCTTGGGAATCCCTAATTGAATAATAGGAGTCTGATATTAGGACCATTCTGATTGGATCACTGTCAAAGCAAATCAGATTTTATTATATCCTAATGAATTTAAGAAGTTTCCAAGTGGTGGAAAATAGCTTATAAAAAAGATAACCTTGTATCATTTGGGCAATAGCTTCGTCTACCTGCAACAGGGATCTTTTAGATTGGTTGTGTATTGATCAGCAGAAGAGTAGATTGTGCTGCATATTGACTAACAGAAATGCAGGTCCAAGTGACCAAGTTCTGAGGCACAGTGTTTGTGATATCAGTAGAAGTTTTTGAGTATTGTAACCTAAGCTGTTGGGATTTTCTTTGCAATTATTTTTTATTGTCATTGGCTGTCACAGCCACAGCCGCACAGGATTAATACTGCCTTGTGTTGAGGCTGAATCTCATTGGCACTGTACTTGAAATCTAAAGGTTTTATTAGAGTTTGTGTTAGTTTTTTAATTAATTGTTCTCAAGCTATTGCTGTGTAACGCTGGTCTGTTCTGCTTGGAGTCTATTAGATTTCGGTGGCCTACTCTTGCTACTATTTTCACATGTTTATTTTAGTTAAAAATATTATATATCTTCTTAAAATTATGATTTTTTTTACTCTAAAGTATATATTAGATGTAGTATTTTATTTCTTATAATATAAAATGTTAAATGTTTGTCAAGTGGTCTTTGGTTTGTTAGTGAAGAATAATTCATAAAAAGTTAATTAAGCTTAAATTTTGTCAAGTGCAAACTGTGTGATATTTTAAAGAGATGAGACAAGGATTGCGCCCTAGGTAATTTTGGGAAAATGAATTGTATAGCATGTACATACATAAACTACTAGGGATTTGATTTATTTGACTTAGGTGCATGAGCTTGTTTGTCATACTTGCATTCTAAAATTTCATTGGAACAAATCCAAAACATTATTTCTATACTTAGAATCTTTGTGAAAAAAAATCAAATAAAAAATCTATCAAGTCTTTAACTAGTTTGTGAGTCCTCAAGTACTAAGTGTCCGTGTGAACATTGTATATTACCTATCTCGTTCCATATTAGGTTCTATTCACACTTACATACTTAAGCTTACTTAGTTTATTTACTTTTTGTGTCTCATATCATAAGATTAAACATATGCCATGATCTTAGTATGTCCTAGGGTTTCATCCTTGTCTTTACAAGAAAGATTTCTTCATTATATATTATATTAGTTTAATTTTTGCATCTAATGAATTATTTGGCTTCATTAAATTTCTATTGCCTCTCTTTTATGTTGAATGTTGTTTTAGTTATAAGTGATCTTTGGGCTATTGAGGGTTGATCAGTAACTCTTACATGGTATTAATACTTTATATTTGTCATTATCTTCTCTCTTTTTAAAGATTTTTGGCCAAGGGCTTACATACAATGCATCTCGGTACACAATCCTCACAATTGAGATCAAAAGGCTCCAAAACTTATAAATCTATATAAAGCATGACAAAGTTTGACATAAAAGATGAACTCTTTTTGGAGGGCTTCATAAATTTCAGTAGAAATTCTATATGATAGTATGTATTTGTATAGTTGTATAATCATTGTACAATCACCATGAGATTCAAATACCATTATCATCTAAAAAATTAGAATCTAATAGAGAATATCCCATTTGTGCTATTGTTGTGTTATATGATATGATTTTCAAAATTTTGTTTAAAAGTAATAATAATTTAGTTGCAAGGTTGACACCATCCATCCAACTAATTAGATAGTAACCAATAGGTGGTCATGGAGGGCAACCCTAAAGGGGCCTACACTATGATTGTACAAGTGACACCACCCATAATCTTTGTTGCACTATCACCACATCTACTAGCCCCTAGCATCTAAGCACCTAGTCATGTAGGTGACCATTACCAAACTTACTTTGTATCTTTATTTTACAAGCCCTAGTATTTATTTATGGAAAATCCATTACTTAAGCATTATGGTAAGAATTTTTATGAACAAATAGGTGTTTTTGATAAGATAAGTAGCATTTACAGGGTGTTGTACCCTTTACACAAAAAGCCCAAAAGGGCCAAGAAAGAGGCTAGTTCAACCTAGAAATGAACTAGGAAAGAGGATAGACCACATAGAAACAACTGACAATTAGCTGTTGAAACACAGACAAGGACTAGACAACCCCAAAATTTAAGGAGACTAATCTGACTCCCTTAACCCTAGGCCACAAAGATGCGACAGATCGAGGGAGTCCCTTCTTTCTCAGCACAACAAACCAGGAAGACTCAAAATCCAAGTCTATTGAGCGAGGCGAGAGAATTAGATCGACTGAAGCCATTGAGGGCAAAGAGCCACCGCACTGCGGGGGAGATAGCGTGGGGGA
Source organism: Sequoia sempervirens (assembly GCA_007258455.2). Taxonomy (NCBI): domain Eukaryota; kingdom Viridiplantae; phylum Streptophyta; class Pinopsida; order Cupressales; family Cupressaceae; genus Sequoia; species Sequoia sempervirens. Next base: position 40,380 of record VDFB02037756.1, on the reverse strand, counting down.
GGAAACAAGATCGAAAGAAGGACCAACAGAGGTAAGCAACAAAGTTTGGGCAGGCTTAGTTAGAACAACGTTAGCAAATCGAGCCAATAGAGGCTCAGACAAAAGAATGTTAGTAGATCAAACAAGCAAAGGCTCCATGGGAAGGTTAGCCAGAAGAGGAGCAAACCGAGGTTCTTGGGAAGAAGCAATAGGGTCGACCTTCGCAGAAGAAGCAACCAAAGAAAGAGAACCCACTGTAAGGTGATCCAAGAGAGCATCCTTCCACCAAGTAGCAACACCTTTGCAGCGGGCTTGTGGGCAACTAGAGGCCAAATGACCTACAAAGAAGCATATCCTACACTGAAAAGGGAGACCCTCATAGTCCAAGAGCTGCTTCTAAGGTTTGTCCTCCACCAATAAGACCACATCACCATGGAGAGGTTTGGAGATGTCCAAATCAACTAATAACCAGCTACTATAGTATGCCCCATCTCTCGAGTCATAGAGTCCACCATAAAAAAATGACCAATAGTGTTGCCAATAGCCTCATAACACGAATCCTCCCAAAATTGAATAGGGAGATTTGGCAGTCGGACCCAAACTGGTCTGGTGTTCAACGACTCCGTTAGGGGATTGAAAGAATGAGCCCAAGGCCTGATGGATAGTGAATGAATACCCCACATCCACCCCCTGTCCAACACACGGTCTCGCTCCATGGAAGAGGCAAAGGTAGCTAAAAAGAAACTCCTTGTGTTGGAATAGAGCTCAATCTCACTATAGACAAACAACATCTAGGAGGTGGTTACCCAGTCATGGAGATTGGGAAGGGAGGGCCACAAGCCATTAAACCTACAAACCACGTCCCGCTTTGAGTAGAAATTCTCATTCTCAGTAACTTCAGGTCCACATACCACAACAGGGGAATCACGAGCATAGGGTAGAGGCCTAACTCGAGATTGAGAGGGAGGTTGTGAACCCGCCTTAGCAGCCTTAGAGAAGGACTTCACCTAGCCTGAAGAAGGAAAGCCCCTAGCAAGAGGGACATCCACCTGCATAGCATCACCAGGGATAGAGCCCTCAATAGCTTTCAAGGCATTAGATCCCCCGTTAGAGACAGCCGAAAGAGGACCACTAGAAGAAGAAGCGGGAACAATAGGAGGCGCCACAGAAGGGTCCACACCTAGCCCAAGAAACAAATTCTTTGCATAAATACCAATCTCCTGAGGAGAACAAATAGGTGTTGAAAAACCACTTTTGAGTACTTTATTGTCATACACTTGATTTTTCTATAATTTTTTTGATACGTTAAATTAGTATTGAGGGGTCCAAATGTGTAATACATCATTGTTTAAACTGGCATACGAAAAATTCATCACTAGCAATTCATCGATGGAAAATTCACTGTGAACAATTCATTGCAACGGAAAATTCACTGATGGAAGGAAAATTCATCGCCAAGTAAAATTCACCGTCAACAATTCACCAAGGTGGAAAATTAACCGCATTAATATTTTTAATAAAATCAAAGTTTTCAAGATATATATTAAAAAATATTAATGCGAATTGCCGGCAGTGAATTTTACTTGGGGTGAATTTTCCATGACGATGAATTGCTGATCGTGAATTTTCCTAGAGCTGTTTAAACCTTACATAATTTTATGCCAAATTTACAAAAAAAACCTTCAAAATAGCTAAAATTTCCTAATGGCATTCAGACATTACTCCTCTAGACTTCTTCCCCTTCTGAAGCCCTAGTCCCTTGTATCGCTGGGAGGGCCAATACTGCTTCTTCCGCCATCCCATGGTATGCTCCAGTCAGCTCCTTCAATAACCCGACGTACCCAACCACCTCCTACAGACGTCCCTTCTAATCTTCCCCATCACTCCAGACAATAAATGGAATTCAAGGGCCATTATAGTTCAGGGTGAATTGCTGCCACACCCCAATTGTGGGTCGCAAGCCCCACCCAAACATGACCAATTCTAGATACGTGTTCATATTCTCCCTCTAGCGTTCCTTGACCACTCTTCTCATCAACCATTAAACCATTGCCTTGTCTTCCTGCACTTGTAGCAACCATGCCATGAACATGGATGCTGTCACTATTCGCACGATAGTGGAACTTTGAGACCAAGAATCTAAAGCCTAGAGTGGCTTTGATCATTTCCATTATTCCTGATCCCCAATATTGAACACTTTTTGCAGACTTGAAATATTTTCCTCAGGTATTTCGTGTCCCATAGCTCTTGCAGTACCTTGAAATATTTCATTAGGAAAAGGGAAACAATCTATTGGTTGAATTATCTTGTGCATAAACTATGTCTCATCCCCTAAGGGTGCCTATTTTTCCTCCTCCAAAATCAGTTTGAGGAAAGATACTCGTGAGGCAAGCTAGACCACATGCACCCTTGAAATCTCCTGCTCAATTTATAGAATATATTATTCCACTAGTTTCAGAGGTGAAGATAACTCCACCGATAGAGCAAGGAAATCTTGATTCATCTCAAGTATATATTTTGGATCCACATAGTTGCAAAAATAAGCTTTCACACGATCAAAAGCATCGTAGGAATTCATTAACCCATAGACAAGCCAATTTTTAGATGACTAAATATGAACTTCCTCCTCCCATGCGACCACCTCCTAACTTGGTTATGCTCAAGTCCTCTTCTTCCTCTTCTCAACCATTGGCTAAAGTATCTTTTGTTCCATCATTATTCCTCTTAGTAACCTTGATGAACCTAATCTTAAATGGGTGGAAGTTTTCATTTCTCCTCTGATGGACCCACCTCTAATTCTAACACTTCCTACTATTCCACATTTTGTTGATCCTCTATATATTCCTAACACCAAGCTCGTATCTAGTGTTGTTCTTGCTGCACATCTTGCTTAACAACACACTCACCATCACAACTTTCTTGACATCCTCAAATCTACCATGGTTGATTGTTTGTATTCCCCTATGCTTGCATGCATATGTTTGTGATTCTTACTTAGAGGACCCATGATACCCTTGTAAGTATATAGATATAGGAAAGATAATTTATTGTCAGTTATTCCATATGTATCATCATTATTCTATATGTTGTATATTGGATTTCTTTTACTTTCGAGGATGACGCAAAGTATTGGGACATTTATGTCTCTTCCATGTTGACCCAAAAGAACTATTTGTTTTCATGTGAATCTTCTTCGTTTGTACTTGCTGTTCCACTATATCTGGGGAATGATAGTGTTCTTTTATATTAAAAAATCATACTGACTCTAGATACTTAGATCCCCTAGTGACCTTTATGAAACCGATATTATAGTCTCCATGTGACATCCCTTGTAGTGTGTGATGTCATCATGATCACATGTTATGTGTTTCATGCTACAACATATTACTTTATTTATTTTTTGATTTTCTCTTCTCCTTAAAATTACTTGCACTTCTTGAGTATGCAAATTCTTTAAAGGGGGCCTATCACAATGCACAATCACATTCACATTGAAAATAAAAATCTTTTTAATCATTGTAGCAATTTGATAACATATGAACCACCTAGCATGGGGCATCTCGTTAGAATGTTGGTTCTCATATGTTTTATCTTTTTCCATGATTGTCACATAATGCAACTTGAAACAATCATGGTCTAATCAAAATTGATGTTGTAGACATCCAAATTTGAACACTTAATTTATCCAAATTTACCACTTTTCATCTAAACATCCTCTTATCCAAGTTAATTAAGTAATATTACTATTATTTAATTAATATCGTTAATTCTGCCAAATCCCTAAGGTATTTAATTAATAATAATTAAATATTAAATCTTTAATCCTTTTTCATCAAATGAATTAAATAAATATTACATTTATTTAATCCCTCACATGTCATTTTCATCTAATCCTAATCCATCTCTAATCTCTTCATTAAGGATGTGCACATGCCTAATCCTTGATTAGGATGTGTCACATCCTCCAACTTTTGCAAGTTGGCTTCTAATCCACATTAACCCCTAATTATCCTCTAATTACTAATTAGTTAAACCTAATTAGTACCTTAGTCAACTCTCCCCATCCCTCAAGGAATTTTTAATTCCTTTTTATTCACCCTAGGCTCCTCTCTTCCCCATGTGAATTTTTAATTCACTTTTATTATTCCTAGAATCCCCTTTTCCCATGCATCTTCTAGAATATTTGACATGTCACCTCATGCACATGCGACCAAATCCCACCTTTTTGGAGCTCACCTTTTACCCTTTAGACTCTCCTAAAAATGTAATTCACATTTATATTTTCAACCACCTCTCCTTTTCCCATGGAGATTTTTGAGGAATTCCAAAATTTCTCAAATGTCCCTTTCATTCTCACTTGGGGACAATAAATCCCTTTTTGAGGAAATATTCTCACTCCCCAAGGTACTTGTCCTTCCTCCACCTCATGTACCTTTTGGCCACCTCATTTACACCTCACCTCCTCTTAGCCACTTCACCATCCACATGTCAAGATGTGAGGGCTTGTGAGTTCTCAACCCACCATAGCCCTTCATCTTGACCTTGTTGGATCAATCTCAACCATTGAATTTTCTAGATAATTCAAATTCTCTTATAAATACCCCCTTTTCAAGGGCATTTTAAAACACTTTCATTTTGAACAACTTTATGCTGCCAATTTGCATTCTCAAGCATTTAATACCATTTAGCCATCCATTTAGTCATTTTGTATTATTAATATTGCATCTAGTAACATCAAAAGCCATCCAAGGAGCACACAAATTCATCTAAATCAAGGGCCAACCAAAGAGTCTTCAACAACAAGGAAGGTATAATCAATTTGCATCTTATTTCATCTATTTCCTTGTTTTATCACTCTTTAGGCTAATCATTGAAGTGTTCTTAGTATTTTTCCACTTGCATTTTTAGTAATTTTGCAAATTAAAATAGGGTAAAATTCCAAGGTACACATTTTTAGTTATTTATTGCAGTGAGGCGACTACGCCCCCTGGGCTGAAAATTATTTTCTGTGCTAACACTTTACTGTAGTAAGGTGACCACGCCCCTTGGCTTAAAATTATTTTCTGTGCTAACACTTTACTGCAGTGAGGCAACTACCCCCTCTGGGCTGAAAATTATTTTCTGTGCTAACACTTTATTGCAGTGAGGCGACTACGCCCCCCTTGCTGAAAAATATTTTTTGTGCTAACACCTTACTGCAGTGAGGCGACTACGCCCCCCCTTGGCTTAAAATTATTTTATGTGCTAACACTTTACTGCAGTGAGGCGACTACGCCCCCCTGGGCTGAAAATTATTTTCTGTGCTAACACTTTACTGCAGTGAGGCGACTACGCCCCCCATTGGCTAAAAAATATTTTCTGTGCTAACACTTTACTGCAGTGAGGCGACTACGCCCCCTGGCTTAAAATTATTTTTTGTGCTAACACTTTACTGCAGTGAGGTGACTACGCCCCCTCTGGACTGAAAATTATTTTTTGTGCTACCACTTTACTGCAGTGAGGCGACTACGCCCCCTGGGCTGAAATTTGTGCTAACACTTTTCTGCAGTGGGCCGACTACTCCCCTGATTTTCTGCAGTGGGGCGACTATGCCCCTGATTTTTCACAGTGAGGCGACTACGCCCCTAATTTTCTATAGTAGGGCAACTACGCCTCGGATTTACCACAGTGAGGCGACTACGCCCCTGATTTTCCGCAGTGAGGCGATTACGCCCCTGATTTTCCGCAGTGAGGCGATTACGCCCTTGATTTGCTGCAGAAGGGCGACTGCGCCCCCTGGAAGGTAAAATTGTTATCTTGGCTTCTGTTTTCTTTGCTATTTTCTCCCTAACATTGTTCTTGCAAGGATACATGTATTTTTTGCTAACTTTTTGCAGCATATTCTTGTGAAGTTGATAAAGAAAGCGGGATAAAACATCTAACATTTGCTTGCAGGGCTATCCGTTCGCTCAAACTTTTTAAACTATCCTTGTTGTTTGCATTAATCTAAGAACATAGTTTAATTAGAGGGAGTAATATTCATTGCTTGCTGTGCTTGTCTTCTTGTGTTACCCAAAGGGAGCATTAGCTTGTTTTCGCTTTCCCCTTGCACTTCGTGTGAGCCTGGGGAGTAGTTGGAGACGGTTAGTGCTTTCTTTATAGTGGGACCTACTTGGGGATTTCATCACCCCAAGGGACGATTCCAACCACGCGTATCGACGGGGTATATGAAGGGGGGAGAGCGAAAGCTGTACCCCAATCTAGTCACGTCGTAATTGGTGGAGCGTCGAAGCTAGGGTGATACCTAGATAGACGTGAAGAGTTGGTTTGAGCCCTTCAGTATCTCGTTGGGATTCTCGACTCACGCTTGTGACGGGCTGGTGTTCATGGTTGTGTCTCACGTACCGAGAGTATATCGAGGACTCCCTAGACACCTTGTGCATCCTAGATTAAGACCTCTTTGGCCATACCCTTAACACTAATCATATGGTTGTGTTTGCTTGAGAGTGTTTTCTTGTGAGAAACCAGTGAAATTTTTGACAAACTAGCTTTATCATTGTCATTTTAAAGTCCTTGCCATAGTCATTTTCATCAAACCACACCCCTGATTTACCGCAGTGAGACGATTATGCCCCTGATTTACCGCAGTGAGGCGATTACGCCCCTGATTTATCGCAGTGAGGTGATTGTGCCCCTGATTTATTGCAGTGAGGCGATTACGCCCTTGATTTACTGCAGAAGGGCGAATTTTCCCTCCTGAACATATGAAATTGCCCCATTTGGATCCGTTTAGCCTCTAAACCATCATTTAACCATTCCCAACCATTATCTCATCATTCCAAGCCTCCGTTTTGTCACTCTAAACCTCCAAAAAACCTCCATTTGACCATTTTAAACCTCCATCTCATCATTCCAAACTTCCGTTTAACCATTCTAAATCCCCATTCACTCTCCACAATCATCTTTGATCCATCCACTCATTTTAAATTTCCCCATAATCCATTCAAAAGTCCATACCATCATCTAGCGAACATCATAATTTTACCATTTACATCACCAAACACCACTCATAACCAAACCGCCTTAACCTTGTATTACAAAGTGGTTACCCAAATTGACCATAGCACTTGAATTTGATTATTAGTCTTTAACTTCGACCCAAATCAATTTGCTTCCATCTTGAGGTGAATTCGATGTCATAAGTTATCATTATCGTCGGCCCAATCAATCCATTTTCAATCTCAAAGTGGATTCGGTGCTGTGATCATCCTCTTAATCAATCAAAGCTCTAGGTCACTAAGGGTAACTTTCTTTGATTAAACTCAAGGTCTCTCTCACATCTTTCATCATCCAATCATACCCATCTAATCATCCAAATCTATCAAATCCAATCATTTTGTCAAATCATCCAATTACCCAATCAATCAAATCACATTCGTTCTATCACCACAATCCTATCCAATCCGATCTATTCAATCAAAATCCAATCAACCTTATCCAATCCAATCCAATCACATCACCTTCGACCCAATCAATCTACTTCCATCTCGAAGCAGATTCGGTGTCGATCGTCAGAATCAATCCCATCACATCATCCAATCATCCTAATCTAAGCTTTAGTCCAATCCTGATCTGAGCTTGACCCAAATCCTGATTTGAGCTTTAGTCCGATCCCATCCAAAATCTTTTCATCCATCCTCTTTATCTTTTCACCATCATGAATCCTTATCCTCCATCAATAGTGGTCAAGGGAAACCCTAATTACATTGACAACGATAACGAAAGTCTTGTTGATCAAGAGGAATATGACATAGATCCCCTTGACACTATCATTGCTAGTAAGCTTTCTCCACCCACTTTCCAAAATCCAATCACCCCCTCGAGTTATCCTATTATGTCTTCGTCCATGCCTAATCATGTTTCTTATGCTACCTTTGACAAGGGTATCCGTCATATCCATCATACCCTTCATCTACATCATCCTCTTATCCAACACCCGCATCCTCTTATCCTAGTCTACCATCTCAATACCCCTATCCTAATCCCCCATCCACATCCTCCTATCTAAATCCTTCATCCGCATATACCCACTACCCTAATCTTCCATGCCAATCTACTCACTCTAATCCTACATTCGTACCTTCCTATCCTAATCCAACATCCACATCAACTTATCCTAATCCGACATCCACATTTCCCTATCTCAATCCGCCATCTCAATTTTCCCATCCTAATCCACCATCCCAATACCCTTACTACAATCCACCACCTACATCCTCATGTCCTAATTCACCATCCCAATCCCCTTATCTTAACCCTTCATCTAACCTTAATCCCCCATCTATTTCCAGTCCTGCATCCAATCCCATTCCCCCATCTAATCCTAGTCCACCAATCCATAATCCTTCATCCACTCCTACCACGCCATCTCAACCTAGAGCATTCAAGCTCTTCACTCCAGAAGTTCTCCAAGGACTTATAACAAAGAAGACATCTCCCACTCCACACCTTGAAGTTATGGAATCATGCCATCCCAACCCATCATCCACGGTCATTAGAGACGAGACCCTTCTCCACCCAACACCTATCATTGATGGTACCACCCCTAGCACCACTCAAACCATCGAAACCATCACATCCTCTAAATCTATTGAGCCTCCATCTCCTACCATCACATCCTTTGAATCCACTGAGCCCCCATCGCCTACCATCACATCCTCTGAATCCACTAAGTCCCCATCTCCTACCATCACATCTACCGAATCCATTGAACACCCAACTCTTACCCCAAGAATCATCGAACCCATCGAATCCCATGAATGTTTTGAATCCTCCATCCTTCCATCTCCACAACTTAAAGAGTCTCTCCACCACTCTATCATCTTGCCATCCACACAAGATGAGTCATGCCAAGAGTCTAATCCAAAGCATGCCAACATATCCCCTTCTCCAGATCAAGATCCTACCATCCTATCTAGTTCACCTCAAGATCACAGTCCCCCATCCATTCCACCCCATGATCCCCTTGTCTCCACCGCTCCATCTTCATCACATGAGCCTGCTACCACAAATCTAAGATCTATCATATCCCTAATCCCTCTAATACCACCCATCCAAATGTTGCTATCCATCGTCCCTCTCATGATCCCCATCATGGCCTAAAACTACTATCCCACACGGCTTGCATATCCTTGGTTCTCTCATTCTTCCATGGTGGCCTCCTCACAGAAGAAAAAAACAACATAAATACCACCCATCATCCTCCACCTAATAATGGACTCACATCATGTTTTCAAAATAACACAAATCCTATCATGGATCGCATGCTCAAGAAAATGAACTATCAAGGAAAAGGTCTAGGCCTTCATGAGCAAGGTATTTTAGAGCCCATACAAGTCAAAGAACAAATCTACATGCAAGGTCTTGGACCTATTTCCCAAGACTCACAATCTAAAGATGTTGGTACAACCACGGGCGTCCTCAATGAGCCTTTTTCCAAAGAAATGTTGGCTCTTCCCCGCTCGCCCACTAGATCATATGTTGCCATCCCTCCTCCTCTATCGTATCACCTCAAAACCACCGTCCATACCCCTCCTTCATCTGCTCCATCCATTTTGGGTCCTTACATCCCTCCATCTACCATCTCCAATCCTCCATCTACCATGCCCATGTTTCCTCCAGATCCTACATCTATTTTGGGCTCCTATATCCTAAAATCACCTCCTCCATCTCATCCTATCCATCCTTTCATCCATCCAACACCTATCCATCTCATCCATCATAAACATCCCTCTCACATACCCCATAGTTAGGATCAATAAAGGCACATACCTAAACATCCTCCATCTACACATAATCCCCATACTCCTACCTCCATCACTCCACATCATCCATCTCCTCACACCCATCCCATTTCTACTAAAAGAACTTTGGTTGTTAAAGAAAAAATGCATAAATCCAAACATCCACATGAATCTAAGGCTCCTCATGTCCCCTCCAAAAGACATGGTGCAGAGAAGAAAAATCTAAATATACATCCAATCCATAGGCCACGAAGGCCCACCAAAGCAAAGATCAAAACCATGTGGATCCCAAAGAAAAAATATGTGATGCCTTCAAATGAAAAATCTATAACAACATCCAAAGTTTATAATCCAAAAGCTAATCATACACCCCTTCCATCTCCTAAATCTATTTTGGGTCAGATCTTTTTGATGGTTCAAATGGTTCATAAATAGATATCAAGTTGTGGCTGAAGGATGTAAGAACATGTTGGACACATAAATGAGCTATAAAAAGGGGAGTTACACTTGGTGGTGTATATTTTGACACATTAGAAGAATATATTATTGGATATAAGGATGGGCACCACTTTTCAGGTGGTTTTAGTTCATGGTTTTGTAATATTGTTTGATAGTTTCATGCATTGTTTCTCCTATATATTAGATGCATGAGATGGAGGTTGGGTGTAAGAGTCTTGTAGCTATTAAGTTTTCTCCAAATATATGGTTGGTGATACTCCTATAATAAATATTTCTCTAAAAATATATTGTAATCTTGTTAATTTTTGAATAATATATTGGGTGGTTTTTGGAGTGTGGTATTTTTTTATTATCATGAATGGGTTTTCCCCATGTAAAATTATTGACCTTCTGAGATTTGGCATTGTGAATAAGATTTGAAGCGTGTTTGCATTTAATTTTGTCATTTCCAAGAGTAGTGTTTGGGAAATGTGATTACGGGGAGGTTTATTTAATTGATGATATTCCCAATTAAAAATAGTAAACAAAGTCCGTTGGTTTTGTTTTTAGTAAGCCTTGCAGGCATCTAGCGTTCAAATGAAGGTGTCTTACAGCTCACAACTATGTTAGGAGCTTTCACAAGGTCTTCAAAAGGGAAGCAGAGGCTTCATTTCTGTTAAGAGGGAATAGCGCTAACTTTTCAAGCTAATGGAGTATCGTGCAAGGAATTATAGAGTCCTAATGGCTGTGTACGCATGGGAATTTCCTTTCTCATATTGCATCGATATGTATCAATTGCAACGTGTCTTCTTCAAGGTAAACTGCTCTTTTGTTCTGGGTTGCATTAAGGCAATGATTGGGGATGCAATATTACATACAAAGTCTCAAAGGATCATTTTCCTAGAAAATCTCTTGTTGATATTTCTTTCCAATACACTTGATCTAGTGCAAAATTTTAACACTTCAGAAAATTGCAAGTAAGGTTTTTATTGGGGTTTATTAGAAGATAATGCATTGTTAAAGAGTGTCCAATGGTATGATTTTATTTAGGGGGAGGGTTTTATTGGAGGGTTGTTTCCCAAGCATTATATTCCTCACAAGAGAAGGTATGTTGAAGCATACACGGGGATGAAACTTGCAATTCTACGAGACTTCCTCTTACTCGTATCAAGCTCTCAACAGATATCATTTTGAGTTTAGCAAGGAAGAAGTGGACAAGTTGAAAAATAAGTTTATTCCATTTCTTTTATGAAAACACACGACTGCATACAAGGGATTCAAGTATCTATAGTGTCACTGGTTTGTAGGGGAAATAGAGCTACTTACCAAGTCCCCGACATCAATAGCATAGTTCAATCATAGGCCATTGCAACAAATCAAGTGCAAATAATTTCATAGGGTGAGCAAGATGAAAATTCGGTCTATTGTCCTCGTAGAGGAGGTTAAAAGTTTATTTTTTAGTACTCAATGATATGTAAAAGGGGTCTATATGCACAGGTGGCATGTTGAAATATGGAAATTTATGGGGCTGTAAATAGTAATAATTTTGTATAAGGCTGATATGGTATAGGGTTGCATATGTAAGAAATAGATGTAATTATATTTGGGAATATAGGTATTCAATGAATGCTTATAGATACTACATTCATTTTGGAATTTTTTGCTCTCTTGCCACTCATGGTAATTTTGTATCTACATATTAATATTAATATTATATACACCGACTTTTACCTTTTGCTTAAGAAAATGTTGTTTATATATTTTTGTTTAAGCTTTATAACTATTCAGATCTATTTTTTTTTTGCATAATCCTCTTAAAGTTAGTGTAGGTTTTTTCCCACTACCTTAGCTTCCTTGCAAG
>VDFB02037756.1:0-28220 GCA_007258455.2 Sequoia sempervirens | reverse complement strand
TCCATATTCCTTCTTCATCTGCTCCATCCATTTTGGGTCCTTACATTCCTCCATCTACCATCTCCAATCCCCCATCTACCATGCCCATGTTTCCTCCAAGTCCTACGTCTATTTTGGGCTCCTACATCCTAAAATCACCTCCATCTCATCCTATCCATCCTTTTCATCCATTCATCACCTATCCATCTCATCCATCATAAACATCCTCTCATACAAATTCTATAGTCGATCAACAAAGGCACATACCTAAACATCCTCCATCTACACATAATCCCCATACTCCTAATACCTCCATCACTCCACATCATCCATCTCCTCACACACCCATCCCATTGCTACTAAAAGCACTTTGGTTGTTAAAGAAAAATGCATAACCAAACATCCACATGAATTCCAAGGCTCCTCATGTCCCTCCAAAAGACATGGTGAAGAGAAGAAAAATCTAAATCTACATCAAATCCGTAGGCCACAAAGACCCACCAAAGCAAAGATCAAAACCATGTGGATCCAAAAGAAAAAAGATGCAATGCCATCACATGAAAAATCTGTAAGAACATCCAAAGTCACTAATCCAAAAGCTAATCATACACCCCTTTCATCTCCTAAGTCTGTTTTGGGTCCTTATGTCCCAAAATTCACCATTCCATCTCCTCCATTATCCCCACATTCTCCATCCCTTAATCCTATTATCTTTTCACATCCACCACCACATGTGCCAATGTTGGTCCTTAACACATCTCCCCATCACATATCCACCCCATCATTCCATCCATACCCTTTGCAAAATCCCATCCATTATCCCATGTATCTCCCCTCTCAAGTACCTCTAATTCATCCTCTTGCATAATCCATTTATCCTCATAAGGTTTTACCAACATCCAACAGTCGGTTCGAACAAGGGCTATTAATGCCTTATATAGAACTTGAAGCTTAAGTCCTTCATCCATATCCTTATCGCATGTCTTCTAAATCCACTTATTTTCCTCCCTATCCTTATCCATCTCCTTTTGCATGATATCCAAAATTTCAAAAATCCAAAAAAGTCAAAAAAATCCACAAAATCCAAAAAAATAAAAATCCAAAAAAATAATAATAAAGGGAAATAATTCGTCCAATGGTGAAAACTTGGCAAACAAGCGCATTAGATATGTACCATGATGAAAACCTGGCAAACAGGCGTCATGCGTAAATCCCCATCTGCACTTGGGGTAACTTCTTGATATGCATTCCCTCCCTCCGCTATGCTTCCAGCTATGCACCCGTAATCCCCTCCATCCCACCTATCTTCCGCGTCTTTCCATCATATCCCATTTATCTCCCCTCTATCCTTCTTGTGATCTTGATCAAAATAGGGGCACCTATCTATACATGCTTTGGCCACCTCTTGGTATACATTCCCTTCATCCATGCTCTGTTGTATTCCTTGGTCACCCATCCTATCCTCATCTAGTTATCTCCTTTATCTTCCCATCCAATCGTCTTCCATCCCTCATGCCTCCTCGTATATGACATATCTAGAGTGGGGGAATTTTCTTCCTTTGTGACATAGTCCTTGGAGACACCATCTATCATAACATCCCTTTATATCCCTCTCCATCTATCACAACATCCCTTCCATCTCGCCATCCTTATCTTCGTATCCCTCTATCCTAACATCCCTTCCATCTCCCCATCCTTATCTTCGTATCCATCTATGCTAGCATTCCTTTCATCTCCCAATCCTTATATTCTTATCCCCCCATCCCCCATCCGCCGCTACTCGGGGCGTGTCCGCCCCACCCAGGGCGTGTCTGCCCCTGGCCCGGGGTGGGTCTGCTCCTACCCGGGGCATGTCCGCCCCTGGCCCGGGGCGGCTCCGCCCCACCCGGGGCGTGTCCGCCCCTTGGCCCGGGGCGACTCCGCCCCACTCGGGGCGTGTCCGCCCCTGGCTCAGGGTGTGTCCGCCCCACCCGGGGCGTGTCCGCCCCCTGGCCCGAGGCGGCTCAGCCCCACCTGGGGAGTGTACGCCCCTGGCCCGGGGCATGTCCACCCTGCCTGGGGCGGCTCCGCCCCTGGCCCGGGGTGTGTCTGCCCCTTGCCAGGGCGGCTTCGCCCCAGCCCGGGGCGGCTCCGCCCCAGCTTGGGGAGTATCCGCCCCCATTCTGGGGCGTATCCGCCCCTCTGTGCTGTGCGGTGACGCGCCCTATTTTCTGAAAATCATTGTTCCATCACCAAAATCACATAAGTGCCACTTAGAACATCATTAAAGCCCATATCTAGCATCAAATCATCCATCCCAATCACCTAGACTTTATTTTGAGAATTTTAATTTTTGTGCCGAAACTTCCGAAGGCCATAACTTTTGACTCGGGTGTCCGTTTGAGCTAAAATTTTACGGTTTGAAGGCCGTTGGAACCCGTTTTGCCACATTTTCGGGGCCTCAAACTTTCATCTTGACCCTCAAAATCCCAATTTAGTGTTTTTTTCCAACATTTTGAAAAATTGTTTTAACTCATAACTCGAAATGCATATTGCAAATTTGGGATGTTAGTTGGCAATTCATCCTATCTCAATATTGGGTATTTCTTGGAAAAATTTTGGACTCCCAAAAGTATATCCATGAGGTTTCCTAAAATAGAAAAAATTGACAAATTTTGAAAATTGCCAAATCTGGAAAAATTTGATTGTCAACACTTTACGCCCTTTAAACCCCAAAACTTGGTGTAGAATCAATCCCATCATATCATCCTCCCAATTCATCTTTTTGGATAACTATCCCATCCCTGCGCTTTATGTGATTGTCCTCATCCTATCATCATCCTCCACTCATCCTATCATTATCCTTTATCCATCATTTATCTTTGGTCTTTCGTCGAACTATGTTGCCCCTGTGCTTTCACGTAGGCAAGGTCGATCACTTGATCCGCCCCCGGGGATCCTTTATCATCTATCATCGGTCTTTCTTCTTTTTCCATCATGGTCCATCATTAGCCTCTTGTCGAACTACGTTGCCCTTGCGCTTTCACATCGGCAAGGTCGATCATTTGATCCACCCTCGGGGATCCTTTATCATCTATCATCAGTCTTTCTGCTTTGTCTATCTGCTCCTCTATCATCTATCGTCTATTGTCTCTCATCGATCGCCATTGTCCACTTTACTCCTTTTGTCCATCCTATCTTTACCATCCATCAAGGTCTCCATCTTGGTCAGTCGTCAGGCTTTTACCGAACTACGAGGGCTCTGTGCTTTCACGTAGGCAAGGCTAATCTTTGATCGGCCCCCAAGCCCCTAGGTCTTTAGGGTGTGTCAGTCTCATGTCTTGTGTCCTGTCGTCAAGCTATGCCCTTATCTAGCCAATTCCTCACAAATGAGACCCACTTGTATTACGAGATCTAATCGGTTTTGAATACCCTGTGTCATATCGATCTTTTAGTCTAGTAACCATCATCGGTCTCAACATGATGCATCCTTCCTAACAGAGCTCATCAATCCCATCCATCCCCTTGATCCTATGGCAAATGACATTTGAAATTAATTGTGATCTTTTGATACTTTTGGCTTTTATTTATCATTTGAGCTCCCTATCATCACTTGTCACGGTCGCCTTGATCCATCATATCATGGTGTGCTTTGACTAGTCCACATAGGGGCATATCTTGATCTTTTGTTTGATTGTGTCTTCTTGGTTGTCCCACGTAGTACCCACCAAGATCCCTGAGGTCTTGTGTTATACTGGGGCATCCTTTTGTGCTTGTGGTTATCTCAATACCTGGCCCGACCAAGGTCTTTGAGACTTTGGGGTGTTGGGATAGCCTTCTTGTCTGTTGTGTTTATTTCATGCATTAGACACTATTACGCTTTGGTTCCACACACCCTGACATTTGGTGTCTTATGCTATAGCAAAAATTAGTGCTTCGAAGATGGCAAATTGCATTAGGATTGCATTTCATTCTCTATTCCATCATCTTGCATATATCCCCCATCCTCTTATATATCACAAATCCCCCCATCCATTCATCCTTCATCCTTATCTCACATCTCTATCCAATCCCCATCCATTTCCTTTAGCCTAAATCATTTAATCATATCCTTGGTCTTGTTCCCAGTCTTGTTACAAGCCTTGATCCAATCATCCTCATCATTCTCATCATCATCATCATCCCATTTTATTCTTCCATATCCCTTCAGTGTTGTTTGGGATGTATCCTTCCCTCGTCAACAACACTTTCATCAGCCTCATCGGGAGGTACTCTTCCCTATCCTTTAGTGGTGTTTTGGGATGTATCCTTCCCTCATCAATACCACTCATTGGGATGTATCCTTCCCTATCCTCATTGACAACACTCCATCCATCCTCAACCCTTTTTGGCTTGTACCTTGACTGGGGCAACATCGTCTTCGTCTTTGCATCCATTTTTGTTTCCCAACCTCCTGACGCCTTTTCATCCTTTCATATCCATCCCTTTTCATCCTCTTCCCCATCTCCCATTTCATCATCTCATTCATTTCAAGAGCACATCTGTGTTCTCTTGAACCCGCATGTCCTCTCGAGGGGGCATCCTTATCCCTAATCTTCATCTTCACCTCCATCATATTTCTTCCTAGTCATCCGTTTGATGACTAGGGCATCCTTCTCAATCTAACCATCTCCTTCTGGGTTCTATATTTTAATATTCTTTGAAATGATGCTACTTCGTAACACCATCTCAAAGAGGGGTAAAATGTAGACATCCAAATTTGAACATTTAATTTATCCAAATTTACCACTTTTCATCTAAACATCATCTTATCCAAGTTAATTAAGTAATATTACTATTATTTAATTAATATCGTTAATTCTGCCAAATCCATAAGGTATTTAATTAATAATTAAATATTAAATCCTTAATTCTCTTTTCATCAAATGAATTAAATAAATATTACATTTATTTAATCCCTCACATGTCATTTTCATCTAATCCTAATCCATCTCCTAATCTCTTCATTGAGGATGTGCACATGCCTAATCCTTGATTAGGATGTGTCACATCCTCCAACTTTTGCAAGTTGGCTTCTAATCCACATTAACCCCTAATTATCCTCTAATTACTAATTAGTTAAACCTAACTAGTACCTTAGTCAACTCTCCCCATCCCTCAAGGAATTTTTAATTCCTTTTTATTCACCCTAGGCTCCTCTCTTCTCCATGTGAATTTTTAATTCACTTTTATTATTCCTAGAATCCCCTTTTCCCATGCATCTTCTAGAATATTTGACATGTCACCTCATGCACATGTGACCAAATCCCACCTTTTTAGAGCTCACCTTTTACCCTTTAGACTCTCCTAAAAATGTAATTCACATTTATATTTTCAACCACCTCTCCTTTTCCCATGGAGATTTTTGAGGAATTCCAAAATTCCTCAAATGTCCCTTTCATTCTCACTTGGGGACAAGAAATCCCTTTTTGAGGAAATATTCTCACTCCCCAAGGTACTTGTCCTTCCTCCACCTCATGTACCTTTTGGCCACCTCATTTACACCTCACCTCCTCTTAGCCACTTCACCATCCACATGTCAAGATGTGAGGGCTTGTGAGTTCTCAACCCACCATAGCCCTTCATCTTAACCTTGTTGGATCAATCTCAACCGTTGAATTTTCTAGATAATTCAAATTCTCTTATAAATACCCCCTTTTCAAGGGCATTTTAAAACACTTTCATTTTGAGCAACTTTATGCTGCCAATTTGCATTCTCAAGCATTTGCTACCATTTAGCCATCCATTTAGTCATTTTGCATTATTAATCTTGCATCTAGTAACATCAAAAGCCATCCAAGGAGCACACAAATTCATCTAAATCAAGGGCCAACCAAGGGGTCTTCAACAACAAGGAAGGTATAATCAATTTGCATCTTATTTCATCTATTTCCTTGTTTTATCACTCTTTAGGCTAATCATTGAAGTGTTCTTAGTATTTTTCCACTTGCATTTTTAGTTATTTTGCACATTAAAATAGGGTAAAATTTCAAGGTACACAGATGTATGGTCTCTAACATAGAACAACTTTCTAGTCATACTTGTTGAAAATATTTTATCAAAAATCCACTTTTTAGTATTTAATCTCACAATTTTATTACATTTTTTCCTAACATATTTGTCTCCAGCTAATATGTTTGTGGTAAAAAAAATCAACATAACATAGTTGTTCTATGTAGTATATCTCAATCGTTTTGCAGATCTTCTCACTGAGGGAATATCCATGTGGAATGAAGACTCTGCATCCTCTACAGTATCCTTGGGTAATTTTCAAAGTTATGTTATATTTACTTTAGCACACATATTCACATAGTGTATATGCTAAAGTGGGGGGAAAATATAATGTCAAAAATTACACACCCTTTTGTAATTTCACATTACATGGAAACTCCCCTTTAGCTTGATAAATAAAATGTCTTAATTCTAATATGATATCAAAATATGATTATGTTAGAAAAATTTACGCTCTTCAATTTTTTGAGTGTGGAGCCGACATCTACACGATGTATTAGTGTCCCATGAAAATCCATGATTCAAACAACCGTTGAAATATTATGTGTTAGTCTATTTTCACTCCTTTGATTAAAATAGCCTTCTAAACATATTGATCATGATGTTTGCCAAGTATTTGAGGAATGTTAAGTCATGGTTTTTTTTTATATTGAAAAAAGCATTAATTTTTTTTTACATTAGATGTTCAACATCACAGCTGTTGCAAAGCAGCAGCAAGGCTGTTACAAAAGAGGAGCAGCAGCAACAAATTTTGCCACAACAAACAACATGTCCAAGCAGATTTACAAAGGCAAATTCACCATGCATAACCAGCAATTTTTGGTTAATATTAAGAAGTAGTAAAATTTACAAAATAGGACCTTATATATCCAAAAGCAAGGAAATATACTTTTATGCATCAAGCCACGCCTTTTTGGAAAAGGGAGTAAAATGTGTCTTTTTGAAAGCCCTAGAAAGAGTCAAAGTTATGTTACATGATTTGGGAGGGAAACGTTTCTTAATGAAAAGGTTCATGTCCTCTTTGACTAGTTCGACCCATAGGGTTTCTTGTTATGATCATTTTGCCTTCACAACTTTTGCAGCCTACAATCTTGGTCTGGGCATTTATGAGTATCAAGGAGTGTTTCGAGCTTATGGAAATGGTCATAAAAGTGCCAAGAGTTATTATCATTTCTCTTCAATTCAGAACCATGCACGAGGATGATAAAAAGAAGCCAGGTTTGTTTATCTTATTAAACTTTATCACTGACCTAAAAGGAAAAAATGCTCGTTGTCTTTCATATTGTTTGCATTTTGATGGTGTATTCTCATGCACTCGCTAGCAAATGCTTTTATAAAAGTTTGTATGAGATTTGTATGGTATGTGGCTTGTGAATGAGGGTGTGTCACAGTCATTATAGTGATCCATGTGGGTTTGGTGTACGGACGTGAAGCAATGTAGGAATTCTGAATGAGCTTAATGGTTTCATAATATATACAATGCTTGTAAGTCCCTTATACATACTGTGTCCGACCAGCTTTCAGGAAAGATCCAAATGATACACAAGCCATGGTGCAAGCAGCAGGAGAAGATTCAGTCGTTTCAAAGTGGTTTATCAAAGTTAGAGGAGGCCAAGGAGTATGAATGTGTTGATGTTGAGGATTCAGATGCAGATGGTAGAGGACCAGCCTCTGGGGCCAGTGACAACTTCTGACAGTTCCATACACCGTTGTGTGGAAGCATATTTTGAATGTTCAAAGGACGCATCTAAAGATTACAAATGTGTGGCAATGGCTAGTTTTAAACAGCTACTACATCACTGGATAGAAAGATGGACAAGAATAGAGGATATTCCAGACAGAACTGCATGTTGATCATATTGTGAAGCACCTTGTAATGGTTCTTTTCTTGGGGTTTCTCCCCTCTGGCATTGTGTATGGTGTCAATGCTTACTGCATATTGAATGCCATGAGAACTTAAGCATTGAATCTGATGAAATTTGTGATTCAGGTCCTTTGAAAGACTCATTATATCCCCATTGTGTGTGAAAGCCTTGGATAGTATGAGCATTGGAGGTGGGTTTTTGAGCAAATCAAATACCATGGCTTTAAGTCATAAAGATACTTCTTCCCAGGTGTGGGACTCAAGAACCATGGCAAAAAGGATAAAACAAAGGGGACACAGTGATAATGTACCAATTCTGAAATTTTAATCATGTGTATAGTGGTGGGAGAGACCTATCATTATATCTCACAAATTTGACAATTATAGAGAGTTTGTTGTTTTGCGTGGAGAAGCATTCTCTTGTACGGTTGATGCTACAATGTGAATAAATATCAGAAGAAACAATGATGCTATGTCACTGTCTAGAGAATGCAGCGACATGTTCAATGTCCCAAAATAAATACATGGTGATTTATTCACTTTCCAAAGCAGAGGTACATTGGAGGTCATTTAAAGATCATGAGGTTCACATCCATTACTTGCTGAAGGAGAAGCAAGAAGGTATGTGAATGAACGAGATAGTGATAATAAGTTATTAGCATACACAATAAGATTTCATTGTTCACTGGTTAAGGTCAAATGAGTTCTTGAAATCTTGTCAAAATCATAGGAGAAATGGTTCTTTTCGAATATGACAGTGAGCTCTTATCAATAGAGGCAGCAGTTGATGACATTGATTTAGCACGTAAAATTTTCAATATGGCTCTCTTGGCCCTTGATGATCTACCAATGGATTGTCAATCGAATGCACAATTTTGTATCTCTTATATGCAGGGGCAGAACTTGCACATCAATTTAGTGTCGAGATGAATGATTCCAACTCTTCTCAACAATGCGCAATTCAAATACTTCCTTGCTTAGAGATTTGTGGAAAATACTCTCTGTTTTCATTGGCACATCATGTTTGAAGTATCCAGATATTGATGACGAAAGACAGGGATCGGTTGACAATGGAAATAGGGTTTTGCATCTTGGAAGGAAGAGGCGTAAGCATATCTCAAAAGATACAACTAAAAAAACTACAGGGGCTGTTGAAATTCAATCTGAGCTTAATAGATGAGAATAAAGGAAAAGACAACAAGCAACAGGCATATCATCACTGTAGAGATACACACAAGGAAATGGAAAGCATAATATCTTTTACTACAGGGAAAATAGAGAGTAGTGCATGATTAAAATGGACAAGCCCATCATGGTATGATAGTCATTCAAGCCAAAGAGTGACGAAAGGGACATTAAAAAAGCAGTGACAGAGAACAACCTCATACTCATAAAATTCTTGCTGATCTGGCTATTGTATAATGCGTAGAGACTGAGAAAAAGGGACACCACAATAGACAGTACATAGTCTCATCAAGATTAGTAAAAAACTATCCTTTATGTTGTCAAGTGAGGAGCTCATGATTGTTTGCAAAGGGCAAAGTACAGGTAAAGGAAGACATGAAGTTGGAGGATGCCAAAAGGCAGATTGAGAACGACCACTCAACCTTAGTGAGAAAGGGTAGTTGTAACAAACTGTTTGAGAGAAAAGGGCAGTTAATGCATAGATAGTGATAAGAGTCTAAGCAAGATAAGGATATGTGACAAGAATGAGGAGAGTCCATAAGCAACACAAAAGGGCAGTGGCATAAGGGATTGTGCATAGAGGCTTACAGTCTAAAGGCAGTCAAGGCATTCAAAGAGTGGGCCAAGAAGCAAAAGAGACGAGTCCAGATACTCTTTCTCAACAGAAGAGATGGGCTACAAGACTACTAGAGATATTTGGCAGCAGGCATGGGTTGCACATTACCCATCCATGAAGCTGACTTTGAGATAAGTTCCTGCTGCATTCAAACTCAAGTGATGAATCTTCTTCAGAAGATGAATCTGACTATGATACTGATTCAAAAGCAGAAAACTTAACTTACGCAAAGAAAATGTTAAGGAATAAGCAAGGGAAGATATTCTTGGTAATTCTTACAATAGATATAAATTTGACGACTTGCCACTGTCTGAATTACAACAACTTAATGCACATGTGAACATTATGAGTAAAGTGTATATGAAGGAGATCCAATAACAGTTTCAGTATCTTCCATCAGGAGACCATCATCTACTATTTGTGAACATCCTACTGTGAAGTTACTCAAATCTCATGGCACATCTGCTCCTCAAACAATGAATAAGGACATGAAAAGGTTTGTTGCTTCCAAAGAGAATTAATGACAGTGTTGTCTTCTCTGAGTCAGACCACATCAAATTTTGAAGCTGGAACAGGAAAATCATGTATTTTTTTTCATCTTTGTCAATCCGAAGAGCAAAATATGAATTGGAGGATGACACATCTTTCACATTTCCTTAATTACATAATAGATCTAAGTCACAGACTATAAATAAGGCAATCTTACAAAAGGATATTTTTCATGTTGAAAAGACAATATTTTAACCTTGCACTTAAATCCCATACCTGCCCAAGAATCATTGAAATGAAATGTGTCTTGAAGAATATTATTTACAATACTTCAGTGAGAAGGAGGTTTACATGAGAAATTCAAACTTTGAGCATGACAGTGAACACATAAAGCAGAGAAGAGGTTGGAGTAAAACTGTCCAAGAATGATGCTATTGAGATGGGTGAATGCTCTAGGTCATCTATTGAATTAGTTTGGGCTGTTGGTGACATGATTGACAAGGTAATTTGACTCCAGTTGCTTTAGTGGAAGGAGTTTTTTGCTAAATTTATATTTGTCATAGATATCTGTGCATTCCAAATTAAGAATAAATGGAAGATAAGGGCTAAGGAAGCAGTATTAGCATTTCAGACTTGTGAATAGTCATAAATAGAGAGGTGGGCATGATAAAGATAAGTAACAATCCATAAATGTCAAAAGTTGAAGGGTAACCTACAGGTATTGATTCTAGTGTTCAAATAGTGATAAGAGGCTATAACAGTCGTGAAGATAAAAGCAACCTACAGTGACACAGTTCATAACACAGGGGAGATAGCTTACAAGTATGTATGATAATAAATGACTAGTAAGTTGCATTCTATGTCAAACAGTAACATCATAAGGGATTTACCCATATCTGATTATCTATTGGTTGTATTTTAACCTGCGTATGTTAGCATGAATGAAAGAAAGAAGCTTAATATAAAGCAGTCAAATGATAAATCAGCCTAAGGATAGATGAACAAGTCATCAAAATAATCACCTACATCTTCCTAGGAGAGTTTTGACTGTTTCAAACATTTTCCCACATGCTTTATTAGCAGGTTTGAGGAAAGTTCCAACAGTTGGGAGATTAAATGAGAAGTCATAACTTCTTTTCATACATTTATGAGCAGTTGGCAAGTATTTAGGAGGTTGAATGAGCTGTGCAAAAGATGGAGAAAATATAGGGCAGTTTGACCCAATTTTAGGCAGTTGAGGGCATCTAGGAGCTGTTCAAGGAGT
This sequence comes from Sequoia sempervirens, assembly GCA_007258455.2. Taxonomy (NCBI): domain Eukaryota; kingdom Viridiplantae; phylum Streptophyta; class Pinopsida; order Cupressales; family Cupressaceae; genus Sequoia; species Sequoia sempervirens. Next base: position 16,793 of record VDFB02037756.1, on the reverse strand, counting down.
CTTGGTTGAAAGATAGGGTCAAGGCAAGAACTTTTCTTCATCCAAACACCTTTTTGAAGCATTTTAGAGGGCTGCAAAGTAGGGATGACAGTTTTGGACGCCCAAAAAAGGTTTGACCTAGCCAACTAAAGTAAACACATGTTCCTATTACGTAGCAAGCTGTTGCACAGCTTATAAGCAAGCCTAAGGGTAGATTTTCTGAAAAGTTTCAACGGGTACTGCTGAGCATTTTTAGGAATTTTTTAAAGTTGGTGATCCCATGAACTTATTAATGCAGCTCAGCTTAAAATATTAAGCTCCAAATTTTAAGGAAGCTGGTGGTCTCATGAACTTATTGGTTGTGCAGTTCAGCCTAAAATTTAAGCTCCAAAATTTAAGGAAGCTTAAAAGTTGAGATGATTGACAAATGGCAATTAAAATTCCTAAACTGTAGGGGCAATCTCCAGCCCCACCCCATTTTCACCCCCTCAAATTTGCAGTCCTAAAAGGTAGGAGCTACTATTCTTCAGGAACAAATTCCAATTAATCCTGCAGCAATTTTATTTTGATTTAATGAGACCTCTTGCTCCTTAAAAATAGATCCTGAACCGTCTCCATGGGACCCCACCCTTACTCTCTTAGCTTTGCATTGTAACTTGTTTTGAGAGTTCTTTCAAGTAGGAGCAATTTTGTAACTCATTTTTAGACTTGTATATAGCTGTATGTAACAATTCTTTTGATCAATAAAGACAAGTATTTTGCCTTCTCTAATTTGTATTTTTGTGTGTAAATACAAATAATTGATGTATTTTTTATGATTTTGTGCAAATCCTCAATGTATGTCTCATTCCTTCAGCACTTTTATGTAGAGATACATATATCTTTTGTAGGTCATAGGTTATGACAATAGTTTGAACAACTTCTAATTGTGAAAATATCTATCTTTTTCTTTTAAGATTAAGAAAAAATTATCTTTCCTATGAAATACTGATGTATAAGTATGAAGAAACCTAAGTTGTGAATGAAACAACTTGTTTGTTTGATCATATAGTGAGTTCAAATAGCGATATAGGCTTTGAAATCACTTTGGTGCATCACCTTGTTAGTCTTAGGTTTCATTTTATGTTTCTTTTTCACCCTTTTCTTATCATGCATCAGTAGGATAGGTTAATTAGGTGAAGTTTCAAATGGAACCAACCCTCTTTGGAGGTTGATCTCTAGCATCTGATCCCACCCTTAGGGAGATCATCCCATGTTTCACAAGGTAGCGAGTTCTACACTTAGCAAGGGTGCATACTTTAGTGACAACAGTTTTTGGCATGCCTAGTGGGACGATTTGAACTATCTCAGTTCAAAATTTGTCCTTTCATTGCTGATATTTGGTGTTTATGTCAGCAATATTTTCCTTTAGAGGCAAAATATTCGCACACCTGGTGACTTCAAGTTTAATCTACTGGTTTCAAGTGGACTAACTGCTGGTATGTACTTAATTTTTGCAAAAAGTAGATCCGATTATCTTTTCTTCAAAGAAGATTTCAATGAATTTCCAATTGGTTTGAATGCTTCATAATGTCTTCTTTTAGTGAAGATAAGTTTTACCATCCTCCATTTCACGAAAATGCTGCTTATATGACCTCTTATCAAACACATCAAACTGAACATGTAGCTGGTTTTTATCCAAATGCCTTTGCTACACAAAGAAACCAGCATGTTAATCATACTTGCCACCCACCCCTACTCAAGCCTCATGGCAGCCTACATATGTCCAAACTCGACCACAAGATAGCCATTTTGTTTCTAATCAGCATAGCTATGCTCATAACCAACCTCAAAATGTTGATGACTTGAGCATCAAAGATATACTATTGGATTTTCAAAAGTAACTGAATGATATTACAAGAGACCAAGAGTATGACTTTCAACAAGAAGAGTTGGCTTATCAAGCAGACCAACACCAGTAGGAGTTGGTTTACCAAAGGGAGAGATATGAAAAGTCTCTTGCAAAAGAGATTGCTATAGATGAAGCTTTTGCTTATCCAAGCATAAAGGATAGAAGACCAATCAACCTCTTGCTTTTTGGATCAACATGCAAAAGAAGATTCTCCCAAGTACAAATTTCCAAGCTTCAAGCAAGGTAAGCCTCTGAAGTCTTCAATGGAAGAAAACAAAAAACTATAAAAAAACATGAACATGTTGTTGTTGGTCTGCAATGCAGTATTGATATGAACCTAATATCTTCTATGAGGAGAGTTCAAAAATCTCCTCAAATGCAATGAAGATCCTTTCATGGAATGTTAGGGGCTTAAATGCCCCTAACAATTGATGCTTAATAAAGCATCATCTTGAGTTGTGCAATTTGCATAAATTCTTCTCGTTCAAGAAACTAAGTTAAATTCTAAAAATACTAAACAAATTTTTGATCAATGGTTTTGTTGGTAGAGTTTTTTTGTGGAATATCTTGGTTTAGTGAGAGGATTAGTTGTCCTTTGGCCACTAAGGAAGGTAAACATTGAGATGATCTCTTCTAGTAATAATTGGTTAGGTATATTTTGTGATATGTACTTAGATCTCAACAATTAGATTTTTAATATTTATGGGCCCTCCAATGCCATACACAAAAAAACCTTTGTGGGATAATCTATTAGTGTTATTAGGTTCTTTGTAAAATGAATTGGTTATACCATTCTTGAATTAGAAGAAAGATTGGGTGGAGTCTCCTCTATCTCTAGATCCTAGCTGGAATTTAAGGATTTCATTAACTCAAACAAGTTGATTGATGTTCCATGTTATAAGGGTATCTTCACCTAGTCAAATATAAGGTCAAATTTCTCCTATTTTGTGCAAATTCTTTATAGATTCTTGCTTTCTTCTTCTCGGATTCACAAAAATTAACATATACTCTTATGCTATAAATCCACTCTCTAGGTGTGATCATTTTCCTATTTCATTTTTTTAAATTATTGAGGATAAATCTCCTAAGAAATTCCCATTTAAATTTGAAGTTATGTGGTTCAAAGATCCTTATTTTATGAGAAACATTGAATAATTGTGGAAATATACTCATTTTTTCAAAGTTTCTTGGATGCTTAAGCTATGTTCTAAAGTAAAATATATCAAATTAAAGATAATATTTTGGAACAAGACTTCTTTTAATAATATTTTTGAAGAAAAATTATAGATTGAGGTAGAAAATTCAGGCTCTTAATGTAAAAGTGGTTAATATTGGGATGGATTATAATTACTATCTATTGGAAAAAAATTGTGTCAACATAGCAAAATCTAGTCTAGGAAAGAGATTTACTAGAAAGAAGAATCTATAGAACTTTAGCTTAAAGAAGGGGATAAGAATACAACTTTTTTCACGCCTCTACAAAGATGAGGATGAGGTATAATAAAATTACATAAATGAAAACTTATAAAAATATTTTATTTGAATTAGATGTTATTCATAAGGAGGTAGTAATTTTTTTAAAAAAATTGTTAAGAAAATAATAATCCCCAATAGATCAACAACTTGAGAACCATTTCTTGAACAACATCCCAAAGTTAATTTCAGATGACCAAAATGAATATCTTCTTTCACCCTTTTCTAAGGATGAAATCAAATCGATGATTTTTTTATGGCTAGAGAGAAGGCTCCTAGCCCTATTAGCTTTCCTTCAATTTTCTTCTAGAAATGTTGGAGCTTAGTTGGGTATGAAGTTTGGCTTGTTGTGGAAGAGATACAGAGAAATATAAGTGTCCTCAAGGAATTAAGTAGCACCTTTATTGCTTTAATTTTGAAATCAAATGTGATAAATTCATTTTCTTTTTTCACCCAATTTCCCTATGTAACACCATTTAAAATATTTTTACCAAGGATTTGTCTATAAGGATTGGAACGATAATCCCTAAAATCATCTCTACAAAACAAGGAGGCTTTGTCCCAAGTAGTGAAATTTCAAAGGGTATCCTACTTGTGCATTAATTACTTCACGCAATAAAGAAAAATAAGATACCAACTATGGATATTAAAAGTGAGATTTTGAAAGTGTCGGCACGAGTAGTGCAGTTGGCTTGAGGCTATGGGATGGCTCCTCATGGTCTCAAGTTCAACTTGCTCTTTGGCTAACCTTGCGCACGGGTTGCCGGCTCCGTGTGCACCTCTAGGGACTAGTCTCACCCCCTTGCTCGCCTCTAAGTGTCACTGGGCGAGGGGTCGTGGGGATACCCTGGGTCACCAAAAAAAAAGAAAGTGAGATTTTGAAAGCTTAGAATATAGTTTCTTGGTATATTTTAATGAAAATATTGGGGAAATTGGGTTTCATGGATGATTGGTGCAAGTTAATTATGGAATGTTTGTCTTCAACCATATTCTCTGTCCTTGTTAATGGAACTCTTATGGGTTATTTTTAGTCTCCTCAAGTATTAAGACAAGGTGAACCAATTTCCCCTTTCCTCTTTATCATCGTTGTTTGAGCTTGGAGTAGAAATATTAAAGCAATCTTGGATAGTGGCTTATGGAAAGGTATTGATATTTTAGAAAAGGTTGGGCCCATTTCTCATTATTTTTTATAGATGATACATTAATTTTTGGCCTCTCAAATTTTGAGGTTGCCTCTTCCATTAAGATAACTCTTTTAAATTATTGCAGTTAAGTTGTTAAATTTAATAAATCAAATATTTATCCTTAATACTTCTCCTATTATCGTGAGAATAATTTCAAGGTTTCTTAGATTTAAAAGGGATTCTTTACCAAGAACACACTTGGGGGTTCCTCTCTTCTCAATTAGTAGCAAGGCTTCTTTTCAGGATAAATTGGTTTTTAATTGTCATTCAAAGTATTCAAAGTTATCAATGTGGAAGAGAAAATAATTTTCCTTGGTTGGAAGGCTAACCCTCATCAATTTTTGTTTTTTGTTTTTCCAACTTATATGATGTCTCATATTTTAATGCCAGCTAAAGTTGCAACCATTTTAATAAGAATTGTGAGATGCTTTCTTTGGATCAAAAAGGGGGAGATTTATAAATTTTCATTAGTGGCTTGGGATAATGTTTGTAAACCAAAAGTGATGGGAGGTGTGGGCCTAAGATCTTTGTCTTTCCAAAATCTTTATGTGGGAGAAAAATTAGCTTGAAAGTTATATTCTTCTCCATCTTCAAAATGGTCTAAACTAATGCAAAATAATTATTTGGACTCACTTGATAGAGAACACATTTTCACAATATCCAACCCTACTTCTAGCTCCCTAATGTGGAACTTTATTATGAAATGTACAAAGGTTATAACTTTAAATTTATCTTGGATAGTAAATAATGGGAAAAAACCCATATCTAGTTGGACTCTTGGAATGGATTTGAAGCTCTTAATCGTATATTTTATCTAAACGATGCCAAATTTGTTTTATCTTCTAATTGGGGTATTAGAGTGAAAAATTATTTGGTGATTTTTTGGTCTAGTAACTATCTAGTAAGCAGAGCTCTCTGAGCGTGGGATTATCTGCAGGTTTCGGGGCTTCTGGCCAAGCCTTCCTCAGCTGCACTCATGGATTTCCAAGGAGTGGGAACCTCTCTTGTCTGGTAAAATTCACATCTTCCCTTTGGCCAAGGGATTCTTTGTTGTTAAATTTGATAATATCTAGGACAAAAATACTATCATATGCGATCATTTTTTTAGTTGGGGGGATCAATATCAGCTGATGATCAAACCCTGGCACTCAAATTTTAATCCTGTTTCTGAAACCTTTAATAAAATCCCGATCTAGATGCGCCTTCCTAATCTCCCCCTCCATCTCTGGAAAGATTCTCTTCTGGAATCGCTGGGAGAGGCTCTTGGGGATTTTTTGTTTGTTGACGAAGAATCTTCAGATATCTTTCATTCCACATTTGCTCGAATACTTGTAGAAATTGATGTTACAAATGGACTTCCTGCTGAGGTTTCATTAGAATGCTCCAAGGGAACTTGGGTCCAATCACTGGATTATGAAGGATTACCTTTCCGTTGTAGAAGATGCTTTAAAATTGGACATGCTGTTGCTCAATGTGGATTTGAGAAAAAAATACATAAGGCAACTTGATGGAATGGCGCTTCTCAACATCATTATACGGTTGAGAAGAATGCTGATCATAACAGGAGTTTTTCTGAGGTGGCTGCTTCGGAACCACAGGACCTTGGAACCCCCCCTCCGGTTGTCTCTATTGGTGAGGTTGTTAAGGCAACCCTTATTGAGCCATTGGCTGCCTCTCCGGGTGAAAGCGCCTCGGCTGTTCATCCCGACAGCTTTTCTGATAAGTCTCTGTCTTTACAAAGTAGTCATGAGGACAACCCCAAGTGTATGGTTGCTGGCTCTCATCATCATGAAAATATTAAGAAGGTGTGACATAGTTTGGCTGCGCAGGTGGAAGAAGGATGAATTATTGTCAAGGGTAAAAAAGATAAATCTTTACGGCCTTCTTTCGACATGACTCTTCGCTCCCACAAGAAAAGTGCTAATTGTAATTCTTGATGGGTTTTGTTTGGGTGCTGGCTTTTTTGTTGGCTGCAGGCTGTCCTTTCTGCAACCTGGCTTTTCTTGTTGTAAAGGGTTACGGATCCCTTCAAAATTTACTTTTCCCTAATATCAAAAACTATCTAGTGGCAACATGGAAAGATTTCTCTCATCTTGATTTTCTAGAAAATAAAAGGAAAAATTTAAGAGATATTGTCTCCAAAAGAAGAATTGTCTATTTTGGTAAAGAAGATGAATTGAAGTGGATGGGTTAAAATTCTAGTTTTTACTTTGTGAAATCTAGGTATTTAGGTTTGGTTAACAAAGGTACTAAGTCATCTTGGATAATTCATCTCTACTCGGATAAGTCTTTCCTTCCTAAATCAAGTACATTTGCTTGGTTGGCTACTCAAAATATGGTTCTCATCAAGGTACATCTTTAAAAGTTTGGTATTAATGTGGATTGGTTGTGCTCACTTTGTCTGAAGGATTCTAAAACAATGGATCATATTTTTCTTCACTACATATTTTCTTCTAATTACTGGGCTTGGGTGTGGAACCATATGAAGTGGAATTGTGCCTTTCCAAGGACTCTTTCCTAGTTATTTGATAGCTAGCCTTTTCTTTATGTGAATTCCACTTTTAGATGTGTTTAGTTGATATCACCGTCTTTGGTTATTTGGCATATCTAGTGTAAAAAATAATTCTAGAGTTTGTAAGAACATTACCAATACATGGGAAAATGTGATTTGTAAATTAGAGCAATTGACTATCTCATAAACTATAATGTAAACTATTATTTATTCTTCTTAGAACAAAAAGTGTTTCTCTTCCTATGATTCAAATTTCCTTAAAGCATGGCCTATGTTCAAGTCTCCCCCATCTCATGGATCTATGATTTGAAAGAAAGACTCTCACTCAAGAACTCAAGTTAAGTGGATGCCTTCTAGTTCTTTCATAAAATTAAATTTGGATAGGGCCTCTAGAGGTTATCCTAGGGTTTCATGTGTGGGGCGTGTTGTTCGTGAATTTGATGGAAAGTTGATTGTGGTTACTTTAAAAAAGATTAAGTTGGGTACAAATAATGAAGCTATAATTTAGGCTCTTGTCTTAGGATTGAATCTTGTGCTAGAAAAGGATATTCAAAAGATTATAATACAAGGTGATTCAATGCTAATAATCAATATTTAAAAAAATAATAATAATTCTTGTAAGTTGAATTACATGATGGAAAACACTTGGAAATTGCTAGAGAATCTTGATTTCTATGAATGCCTCAATTTCTTTGAGGAAAATGGTTTAGTTGATCATCTCACAAACTGGGCTATTAAATGATAGAAGACTATTTTGTGAATGATTCTATTATTAAATGGAAAGATACGTTCCTCTCCAAGCTTGATGAGAAGGATTTTTAGGATATTTTAAAATAGTATCTCTATCCACTTTCTTGTGTATAATGCCTCTTGTGCTTAGATGGAATGTGTGGTCTTCTGACTTGGAAATTTTTGGCTATCTAATTCTGTTCATTCTCTTTGTTGATATCACCACCTTTCCAGATGTGACCTTTAGATCGACATCCTGTTGTGCCTGCTAATGGGTTTTAATTTAACATCTTTTTTTTGTGTTGTCCTTTCATGATCATTGCATGACTCTTAGACACTTGATCGAGAAAGTCTGGGATAAACAAGGAGAGGAGGTTTTTTGCTGCTTTGTTGACTTCAGGAAAGCTTTTGATACGGTTCCTAGGAGCAAATTATGGAGTAGGATGGAAGAATTGGAAATTCCAATACACTATAGAGCTGCTGTCCATAGGCTGTATGAACAGGTTTGGGCCAAAATTCGAACCAAACAAGGATTCTCAGAACGTTTTGGAAGCGATATCGGGGTCAAGCAGGGATGCCCTTTATCCCCTACTTTATTTGGGATATACATTGACAAATTAGAGGAGTGGATCGATAAGTTTGGTGGGGGTGGGGTCTACTTGACCAATTATGTCATAAAGCTGCTTTTATATGCGGATGATCTGGTCTTAATGGCAAAAACAGCACAAGATTTGAAGGAACACTTAAAAGCGCTAGAGCTCTTTTGCCATCAGGTGGGGATGCAAGTGAACACTACCAAAACTAAGGTCATGATCTTTACCTTGAAGAGAAAGAAGGTTCATAGGGAATTTGTTTTTGAAGGCAGCCCCTTGCAGGTGGTCAATGAATATAAGTATCTTGGCCTTGATTTCCACAACAAACTCAGCTGGGAAACGTGTAGAGCAAAGAGGATACAAGGGGGATGGAAAGCTTTACACTCATTGCAAAATAGATGCAGAAGGGCCGAGTTATGGGATTGGAAGACAAAGAAAACTCTTTTTGGGCTTTTAGTTGTTCCAGTGGTGCTATATGGTTGTGAAGTTTGGGGTAGCAACACCTCAGCAAAAAAGTGGAGACAGATAGAGAGATTACAAAAACATTTAATCACACAGAGTCTCAGGATTAAATCTACTGTCCCTTACGAGATTGTTCTAGCTGAGGCCGGGGCTTTCCCTGTTGAAGCGTCTGCTATGTCTCGGTTGCTAAGCTATCTAAGAAGACTAGATAACATGGAGACTCATCGCTGGCCAAAAATGGCAGCAAATGAAAAATTAGATAGAAGAAAGAGCACGTGGATGAAACAGAATATCAAATGGATGAGCAAGTGGGGTATTAGCATAAGTGAGTGTCCAAATGCCAATAGGGAAATAAAAAGGTATGTGCAAGGAAAGTTCAAAGAAAGCATGTGGAAAGGGCCACTTGGGAGGAAGAAAGAATACTATGTCAAACATTTTAACCCTACACATGACCACACACAAAAGACCTACATCGGAATGGAAATAAAATGGAAAGCGAAAATGTTGATAGCTCAGATTAGAACAAGTTCGCACCAGCTTAGATGTGAGACCGGAAGGTGGATGATACCTAAAGAGGAGTGGGCAGACAGAAGGTGTAGATATTGCACTCAAGGAGTGGTTGAGACAGAATGGCACTACATCAGGGAATGTTCAGCTTACAAGGACATTCGGATCAATTATACTGAGACATTAAAAGGGAACAATTTGGGTGATCTGTTTGAAGAAGAGAAGATAATAGGGTTTGCAGATTTTCTGATCAAGATACACAGCAGAAGATCCAAGATGCAGAAAGAAAAAGAAACTTAGGTTTTTTGCATTTTCTGGGGTTCACGTCTCTTCGCTTGCTATCTTTGGGTCCCATAGGCTGCTTGGCCTCGTGGACGTGATTAAAAACATTCATTCATTCATTCATTTCCAAGTCTATTCATGGATTCCTCCAAGTACTTACTCCTTGTGCCTATTCCTTTCTCTTACTTTAGTGGATTCGTGGGCTGGGCTTAACCAACACACTCTAAGCGTTGACCGCTTAGGTGGCTGGTGTGGGACCCAGCCGTAATCCGTCCTCTCTCCCATTCACCGTTAACCCCGTTTGGTGGATGCATTTTTTAAAATTGTTTCTCCTGTGCATAACTCAAAACACATTGTCAAAGTTCTCGCTTTGGTCACAGTCATGTTTTTGGTCACGTTTGCAACGTAAAAAGACATGAATCTGCTCACGGGGTGGTCGCAATGTTTGAGTGTATGTAACAAACAGGTCCACAACCCTGTGCAGTTCCAGCCTATGCCAAAATGGGAGATTTAGAGCAGATTATCCGTAAAAGCAGGAAGGAAATAGGAATTTTGTCAGTTGGTAATGCTCTAGTAGACATGCATGCAAAATGTAGAAGCAAAGACAAGAAACCTAAACTATTTGACTGAATGCCTCAAAAATGCGGTCTTATGGAATGCTGCGGTTGCAGGATATGCACAAAATGGTTTGTTGAAAAGGCTTTAAAAACTTTTAAGCAGATGCAATTGGCAGGTGTATAGCGACTCCTACACCTTTACCATCTTCCCTGCCTGTGCCGAAATATATATTAAAAGTGTAATATATATTAATTTCTATGTTATAAAAGTATAATATATGTTAATCAATATCATAATTTGACACGCTGCGGAAAAATACCTCCTACTTATCAAGATAATATATGTTAAATATTTGTTTTTATATTAAATATTTAAATAAGTTTTGATATATATAATGATTTTTGGAGGTTAGAATATATCAATTATTAAAAAAGTATGTATTTTTGTGATATTTGAATGTGATATGTGAATTTTCATGTTAATTATTGATAAATTATTTATAGCTTAGAATAATCATATATACAAAGTTGTATACACTTCTATACTAGTTAATATAAATTATTGTATACTTAGATGATAACATGATAGGTAGTGATTAAGAATTAGAAAGGAAATAGAACATCAAAATATAGTAAGGAGGGACAATACTTATATATTTGATATTTTTTGACAATAGGTTCTTTATGGTTGATGTTCTAAGTACTTTGAAAACATTTTTTTAAGGATTCAACATTGTCGTTGTTTTCTTATGTTGGCACTTTCATTATATGTTGAGTAGTAAAGTTTGGTGTTGGGATCTCATAAATCAATTATTTATGTGGATGCATGCTTTGAATTATTGATGTGGATTGTTTATGGTTGTATACATGTGTTAACCCATACTTATTATTGATTACATATTTATGCATTGATTTCAATGGACTAGGGTCATGCATGACTATGGTGATGCCACCTTGAATGTTGCATAACCTTTATAATGAATCATCTATATATGGTATATGTGACTAATCATAAATTATGAATTGAATTTTGGTATAAATATAATAAGGCATGATAATGATAGTATGATTTATTATAATGCTTCATAGTATAACTAGGTTTATTGAGTATTATGCTTGTGATGTTGCACATTCCTCAATTTAAATACATGAGAACATGTTGAGATCTTGGCTTGACAGATCGGTTTCACTATGATTTCTAGGATTAAGGTATGAGTGGAAGTTTTTATACCTTACTTGCATTAGATCTTAGTATATCCTTAGTATTTCATTTCTTCTTATTTGTGAAATTTAAATTGGTATTGTTTGGTAAAACTATTGATACCTTTTGATTCAATTCTAGTTGGTTTGTAGATAGATATAAATATCTAGTCTAGTTAAGTTAGTAATATACCTACAAGGTTAAATTGATCTTACCAATTATCTATGTTTGTCAATCATGCAATTTAATTTCTTGCTTTGTGCTTTTAACATAAATTGGATATAGACTTATTCCACCAGCAGAGATTGTTTGTAGGTAATTTATCATTTCTCAATAATGTTTTAACCTTGTCAAAGTGTTGATTGATTGTTAAACATAGGAAGCATATTATTATGAACTTATAGGTACATTTTGAGGTTCATAGGCATCCTAGTCAATCCATTCAAATTATAAGCTATGAAAATTCAATCATCAAATCTTAAGTTAGCCCTATATTGGTGTAAAGATGAATAAAGTTTATGTTAATTTCTTGCCAAATATTGATGCATTGGGATGATGCAAACTCTTAGAGGTGTAGTATGTCATGCCAATTTTTTCATTCTCTTATTATATATATCATAATTACATTAACATATTTGTAATTCTAATGTTAATCCTATTTATAATTTATGTTAAATTTTCTATTTAATTCATTCCTTCATAGTTGTTGCATGAGAATGGAGGCAACATTATGACGCCACTATGCGAAAACAACTAAATATGGTTGAGTGTAGAGGTCGTGTAGGAAATGGAAACTACCATAATTATAGGTGAAGTCCTTTATTTAATTAGGAACATGAGTATAGGGGCAACAAGAAAGATTTTATTTTATTTAAAATGATTGAGAAGTGAGATTCAAGAAGAAAGATAGAGAATGGAAAAAAATAGAAGGAAAACAATGATAAAGGAGAGGCACAAGGACACTAGAAAGATTATGGAAATTGTCTTTACTTTTTCCAATGACATTGCATAAGAAAGAGAGCTATGACAACAACAAACATGTGATGTAAATAAGAGAGTATACTGCCAAAATTGAGGCTAAGCTTACCAAGATTAGTGACTTGGTTTTGTTCCTCCTTTACTCACATCTCATTCCTTCCTTCACCATTGATGAGTCCATTTCACTATAGCAAAATCTTTAATAGGTCATGATATTATGATTAGATTGTTAATTGAACATAGGTATTTTTGGTGCTCTAGATATGTGTGTTTACCATAACTTAAAATTTCAAATGAAGGATTGTAATGTGTTCTTAAGGAATATGGCATATGATATAGACAGAACCCATGAGTATAATTGTTGGTGGATTATTATAGTGTTCTATATAAAAGAATGTTTGCTTAAGAGTTTTGAAGTTTTAGAGAAATATATTGAAATTCAAGATGAATTCTTCAAGCCTATTTTAGATTTTTTGACATGTTTAGAAGTAATAAATACATTATTGAAATTCTAGATGGATATCTTAAAGTATGTTTAGAGATTTTGACTTGTTGCAAAGGTGGCACATACTTCATGCATGTCTACAAAACCTAGATGGGTGGGTAAATTTTGTGTTAAAGTTTATAATTTTTAGATGTATTGCATGTATGTATTGAAAATCTAGATGCATAGGTAAAGTTACACAAAGTACTATAAAGGAAATCATCTATTTTGATTCATTTTTAAAAGTGATCATATCATATTTTTGGCATCAATAAAACCATCATGTAAGATACCAAAAATTTATGGGGAAGAAGAACAAGAAATAAGCAAGGAACTAAAGAAGTTGTTAATTGGTGAAGGAGATGAGATAATGTTTAGCAATAGAATAAAATAAGTCACCAAAATTTTGGAGTTTTCCAAGGAAACTTTGAAGATGATAGATGAGAGCAATTCTCAAGTTGAGGAAGAAAACAACTCAAAGAAAATTAAAGATAAATCAATTACTAATGATGTGTTGTCAACCAACACATTCCCCAAGCTAAAGAGATACTATGAGGAGATGAACCTCATGGATTGTGTCACCTCCCATGTTGTCAAAATCAAGAAGAGTTTCTAAAGAGTCAACATAAGTAGTGAGTCCTTAATTGGGTTAGAGAAAGCAAGATCAAGAAGCAGTTATGCATGAGATTTGTGATAGGTATTACGAAGTGAGTTATTAGATGTTTAAGTGCCAAGAGATAGTCATAGATAAAGGACTTTGGTAAGTAGAAAAGGAGTGGAACTAGACAAAGAAGCCATGATAAAGAGAGAAAGAGATCCAAGAGTAGAGAATAAATTAGGAGAAAGGATAATCCCTAACCATACAAAATAAATCAAGAACACCTTTACCTCCTCCAAATATGGATGCACATATGATTAAGCTCCCTATTTTTGGTAAATACACCAAGGATGCTAGCAAACATCTACTTACCTTAGACTTTCATTGGATTGGGGTTGGCATTACTGATGAGTAGACTTAGTTGTACAGTTTTGTGGAGACACTCAATGATGAGGCGCTAATATGGTGCATTAAAGAATGCCCTAAGCATGATAAAACATGGAAAGAATTGAGTGACTTTATTGAAAATTTTCCATTCACCTAATGTATGAACAAAATACAAATAAAATATGGAAGATGACAAATACTACCTTGGAGGAATAGGTTAAATATTATGAACAATGATTTAGAAGTATGGTTAGAAAGATAGAAGAAACCCTAACATAAAAGAAATGAATTGAGTGGTTTATTTTAGGGTTAACACCTCATATTATAGCAAAAATAGATGAGAAGATTTCCTCTTCTTATAAGGATGCAATAGAATTGATCACTAGAATAGAATCCTAGTCAAAGATATGGGAGAGTGATATATAGGAAAAGATGAAATTGATAATTTCAAATTAGAGTGGGAAAATGTAATGTTGAAGTAAGAAATTCCATTGAAAGGTGAGAAGGATAAGACTTTTCCCCTACCTAGAAGAAGCAAATTTTGGTTTAAAAATTATAACAAAGAAGAACATCTAAGGAATGAATGTTTGATAATCAATGGCACCAAGAAGGCTACCACACTAAGAGGGGAACTTGGGAAATTCCCTAGAAAGATGGTAAGTATATATTATAAAATATAAATTGGGGCAAACATGAAACAAATAAGTGCCAATATTACTTCATGGAGAAGATGAATATGAAACATGGTTCATGGATTGATTAGGGGAGCATTTTTTGGATATGGGTGTAGATAGAGCATACAATTTAGCTATAAGAGCATTTAATGTTTATTTAACACATGGCTAATGGGAACTTCAGTTTGGAGAAAGTATATGACCACTTAACAATTTATACATTGTGTGGTACCACAAATTCAAGATGCAAGGTCCCCCATGAGTTACCATGATAACTATTGAGAATGAGGTGGTAGGGGAGGCTACCACAATAATAATAGAGGTTCTAAAGAAAGAGGAAGGACCAAAAGGAAAAAATGTTATAACTATGGTAAACTAGGACATTATTCTAATGAGTGCAAAAGAAAAAAAGAAGGAAAGTCCACATGATTTTTGTGGTGATAAATCACATGATATTTCTAGTTGTCCCAAATTTAATAGAACTTTCTATAAGCGTGTGTTGGCACCATGATCATAAAGTGAATAATTATCTAGTCTAAATGTAATCTATGATACTAAAACTTAGTAATGAGTAACTAAATTAGAGGAGCAAATGTTAGACAATGTAAACAATCAAATGTAGAATAAAATAATCCTCGTTGATAAATGAAAAATTGGAAAAATAATACAAAGGAAAAAAGGAAAAACTCAAGAAAAAGAATAAAAAGAATCTGGGGTTAGATTAATAGAAACATATCCTAGAAAAATCTTATAAATATGAAGATGAAAAAATATTTAGATAAAGGGGAACATGATTTGATAATAAAGAAGTTCAAATAGCTAATTAAAAAAAAAATCAAAATAAAGAGGATGATAATAAATGTTTCATAGCAAAATAAGTCTATGCTCATTACCTACCAAAGCTCTCAATTTTGCACAGGTGGGGGAATGTTTCTAAATCTTTCTCAACAAATCCATTTTGTTCATATCCTGCAATCAAAGCATTCCATGAGACCAAATTTCTTTTAAGGCACATTGTCAAACAGTTCGTGTGCCTTGTCTATGATTCCACATTTTGGATACATGTCTACCAGAGCGGTTGCAACAACATCTGACAAAATTCCTCTATCTTTTATGCTTTGATGAATGCCCATACCCTGTTCCAAAGCTCCCATTCGACACAGGCTGCGAGGATGCTATCAAAGGTTGTAGAGTTTGGCTTTACACCTGCCAATTGCATTTGCTTGAAAGTTTCTAAAGCATTTTCAACAAATCCATTTTGTGAATATCCTGCAATCAGGGCATTCCATGAGAAACATTTCTTTGATGCATTATGTCAAACAGTTCACGTGCCTTGTCTATCCTTCCACATTTTGAATACATGTCTACCAGGGTAGTTGCAAATACATCTGACAAAAATCCTCTATCCTCATCCTGTGATGGGTGTGCACAGCCTGTTCCAAAGCTCCCATTTCGGCACAGGCAGAGAGGATGGTCGTAAATGTAGAGGAATCTGGCTTTACACCTGCCAATTGCATCTACTCGAAAGTTTCTAAAGCCTTTTCAACAAACCCATTTTGTGCATATCCTGCAATAATAGCATTCAATAAAACCCTATTTTTGAGGCATTCTATCAAACAATTCACGTACCAGAGCATTACCAACTGACAAAATTCCTATATCCTTCCTGCTGTTACGGATAATCTGCTCCAAAGCTCCCATTTTGGCACAGGCTGGAACTACGCAGGGTTGTAGACCTGTTCGTTGCACACACTGAAACACTGTGACTACCTCGTGAGCAGATTCATGTCCTTTTACGCTGCAGACGTGACCAAAAATTTGATTGTGACCAAAGCGGGAACTTTGTAGACCTGTTTTGAGTTATGCGCGGGAGAAACGATTTTAAAAAATGCATCCACCAAACGGGGTTAACGGAAAACGGGAAAAGGGATGGATTACGGCTGGGTCCCACACGAGCCACCTAAGCGGTCAACGCTTAGAGTGTGCTGGTTAAGCCAACCCGGATTGGTGCAGCACCTTATCTTCTTTTTGGTATTACACGACAAATTTTTTTTCTTCCTTTGTGCCCCCAAGTTTCATTTATTTTGGTCATATTTGGCCTATGTTTTCTCATAGGAATGGGTATCTCTATTTGAACTCAAGATTGGTTTTTACGTATCTATTAAATCAAATATATTTTTATTTTAGTTGATAGGTTACATATAATGTGAGATTTAAGCTTGAAATAAGTCTCCCACCTGCAAACAATGTTACATATAATGTAAAATTTGAGCTTGAAATAAGTCTTTTGCCTGCAAACAAT